>JAACNH010003593.1:0-28112 GCA_019447015.1 Hymenochirus boettgeri
TATGGTAATAAACACATTACTGTAGTTATGGTAATAAACACATTACTGTAGTTATGACAATAAACACATTACTGGAGTTATGGTAATAAACACATTACTGGAGTTTATAGTATAGTACAGTATATATAGTATAGTGATAGTATAGTAACAGTATAGTATAGTATAGTATCAGTACAGTACAGTATATATATAGTACAGTTAATAGTATAGTATAGTACGAGTATAGTATAGTATAGTAATGTATAGTATTGTATATTATAGTGTAGTATAGTATTGTACAATATATAGTTTAGTATAGTGTAGTATAGTATAGTGGTAGTATGTATAGTATAGTACAGTATAATAGTATAGTAATGTATAGTATGGTGTAGTATAGTATAGTATTGTACAGTACAATAGTTTTATAGTGTAGTATAGTATAGTTAGTATAGTATAGTACAGTATACTAGTATAGTATAGTACAGTTAGTATAGTATAGTACAGTATAGTATAGTACAGTATGTCAGTATAGTATAGTATAGTATAGTATAGTACAGTTAAATAGTACTAGTTATAGTACAGTATAGTATGTAATGTACAGTAAGTACAGTATAGATATATTAGTATAGTAGTACAGTATAGTATAGTATAGTATAGTACGTACAGTATAGTATAGTCAGTATAGTATAGTATGTATAGTATAGTACAGTATACTAGTATAGTTAGTACAGTTTAGTATAGTATAGTAATGTATAGTATTGTATATTATAGTGTAGTAGTATAGTATAGTATTGTACAGTACAATAGTTTAGTATAGTGTAGTATAGTATAGTATAGTATAGTATAGTAATATATAGTATGGTGTAGTATATTATAGTAAGTATAATATATATATAGTATAGTATAGTATAGTACATTTATGTATAGTTAGTATGTATAGTACAGTATAATAGTATAATCAGTATAGTATTACTATATATATAGTATTTGAGGTTAGATAAAGACACGTCCATCCAGTTCAACCCATCTGCAATACCCTATTTTCCTGCCTAACCGTTGATCCAGAGGAGACAAAAAAAAACCACCAAACAACGCATGCATCAACGTATGGCCCAGCACAAATAGCCAATTCCTCGGTCAGGACTTAGCTGTGTACCTGCATCTTAAGAATAAAGGACATACCTTTGAAGATTGATGTTAACATTGGCAAAGGAACATGACTGGTACAAGGAGGTGTTTAAGGAGGCCATTTATGTGTGAAAATAAGAAACCAGCCTAATAGAGTGGGGGGGTTCGACACCAACTGCCTGCCATGTACAATGCTGTTTTGACACCTTACTCTGGGTGTTCCTATAACACCTCTTAGCCACTATCTAATCACGCCCCCCACACTGTGGCTGTGATATGCTAATTGGGATTTTCCAGGGTACATAATTGCCACAGATTCTTGTACAAGTCATTCTGAATTGAGAAAGCCAGTCGGATGACTAGCGAAACAACGTCTCCAAGAACTAAACTTCAAGTCCAGTTGATGTAATTGAATACAACAGATATACTGTAGTTATGGTAATAAATACATTACTGTAGTTATGATAATAAACACATTACTGTAGTTATGATAATAACACATTACTGTAGTTTATGATAAGTACTATTACTGTAGTTATGATATATACATTACTGTAGTTATAATTAAACACATTACTTATTATGATAGAACACATTACTGTAGTTATAATAATAATAAACAATTACTGTAGTTATGATTTTAAACATATAACTGTAGTTATGATAAATTCATTACTGTAGCTATAATAATAAACTCATTACTGTAGTTATGATAATAAACACATTACCGTAGTTATGATAAAAAAAATTACTGTAGTTATGGTAATAAACACATTACTGTAGTTATAATAATACACCATTACTGTAGCTATGATAAAAACACATTACGTAGTTATGATATAAACACATTACTACAGTTGTGATAATAAACCATTACTGGTAGTTGTAGTTATGATAATAACACATTACTGTGTTATGATAATAAACACATTACTACAGTTATGATAATAAACACATTACTGTAGTTAGGTATAAACACATTACTACAGTTATGATATAAACACATTACTGTATTTTTTGAAATAAACACCATACTCTGTAGTTATGATAATAAACACATACTGTAGTTATGGTAATAAACACATTACTGTCGTTATGATAATAAACACTTCCTGTAGTTATGATAATAAACACATTACTGTAGTTATGTAATAAACACATTACTGTAGATTATGATTATAACACATACTGTAGTTATGATAAAAACACATTACGGTAGTTATGATATAACACATTACTGTAGTTAGGATAATAAACACATTATGTAGTTAGGAATAAACACTTACTGTACTATGTAATAAACCATTACTGTAGTTATGGTAATAAACACTTCTGTATTAGGTATAACACATTACTGTAGTTTATGGTATAAACACATTACTGTATCATGATATAACACATTAGTAGTTATGGTATAAACACATTACTGTAGTTGATGAATACAAACACATTACTGTAGTTTATGGTAAGTAAACACATTACGTAGTTATGATATAAACACATTACTGTAGTTATGGTAATAAACACATTACTGTAGTTATGATAACAAACACATTACTGTAGTTAATGATATAAACACATACTGTAGTTATGGTAATAAACACATACTGTACTCATGATAGTAAACACATTACTGTATCATGGTAATAAACACATTACGTAGTTTTGTAATTAAACACATTACTGTGTTATGATATAACACATTACTGTGTTATGGTAATAAACACATACGTAGTATGATAATAAACACATTACTGTAGTTATGGTAATAAACCTTACTGTAGTTATGGTAAAACACATACTGTACTCATGATAATATACACATTACTGTAGTTAGGGTAATAAACACATTACTGTAGTTTATGATAACAAACAACACATTACTGTAGTTATGATATAAACACATTACTGTAGTTATGGTAATACACACATTACTACAGTTATGATAATACACATTACTGTAGTTATGGTAATAAACACATTACTACAGTTATGATAATAAACACATTACTGTAGTTATGATAATAAATACATTACTGTAGTTATGATAACAAACACATTACT
This sequence comes from Hymenochirus boettgeri, assembly GCA_019447015.1. Lineage (NCBI taxonomy): Eukaryota > Metazoa > Chordata > Amphibia > Anura > Pipidae > Hymenochirus > Hymenochirus boettgeri. The sequence goes on from JAACNH010003593.1 coordinate 3,172, forward strand.
GCAGTTATGATAACAAACACATTACTGTAGTTATGATAATAAACACATTACTGTAGTTATAGTAATAAACACATTACTACAGTTTATAATAAAAAAAACAATAAAAAACACATTACTGTAGTTATGATAATAAACAACATTACTGTAGTTATGATAATAACACATTACTGCAGATCCCTTCGTAGTTATGATATAACACATTACTGTAGTTAGAAAAACACATTACGTAGTTTGGTATAACAATTACTGTTAGTTATGATAATAAACACATTACTGTAGTTATGGTAATAAACACATTACTGTAGTTATGATAATAACACATTCTGTACTATGATAATAACACATTACTGTAGTTATGGTAATAACACATTACTGTAGTTATGATACAACACATTACTACGTCTTATGATAATAAACACATTACTGTAGTTAATGGTAATAAACACATTACTGTACTACATGATAATAAACACATTACTGTGTTATGTAATAAACACATTACTAGTTATGTAATAACACATTACTGTACTCATGATAATAAACCATTCTGTGTTATGGTAATAAACCATTACTGTAGTTATGATAACAACATTACGTGATGTAAACATTACTGTAGTATGATAATAACACATTACTGTAGTTATGGTAATAAACACATTACTACAGTTTGAATAATAACACATTACTGTAGTTATGATAATAACACATTACTGTAGTTATGGAATAAACACTTACTACAGTTGATAATACCATTACTGTATTATATAATAAAACATTACTGTAGTTATGATTAGAGATGGCCGGTTCGCGACCCGAACCTGGATCCGCCGCGGATTTATCACGTCCGCGAACGGCGGATTATTCCGGACTTTCCGGATTTTCCGCCTTCCGAACTTCCGAACCGCGGATTTTTTTTTTTTACGAAATTTTCGAAAATCGAGTATCCCCGTAATTACGAGAATCCGCGATCTTCCGGGGCCCGGAAAACCGATTCCTCGTAATTACGAGATTCTCGTAATTACGAGAATTTCGGAAAAACGAGACATTCTTGTAAATTCCGAATTTTTGGGGCTTATTTTCAAGACGGAGCAAGCCACATGACCCAAATTAGCCAATGGACACTAACATGATTATTGCCAGCCCCCTGGGTATAAAAGGCTGCTTCACAGGCGCCATTTTGTCAGTGTGTTGGAGTGTTTTTTAGTGGAGACCGACAGTGTAGGAGTTGGAGAGAGATTTTTGCGCTTTTTGAGCTTTTGAGCTTTTTGTGTGGGATTTCAGTGTGGGTGTTTAGCACTTGTTGTTACCCACCCCTGTATTCACACATCTTGAGACCAACATCCTTTTAGGACTAACCCCCCTGTAGTCCTTTGGACAAATTTTGTGTTAGACCTTTTAGAGTGTCTAGGTGTCCTGTTTTTTTTGTTTGTCTTTCTGTATCTGTGTGTCAGCGTCTGTGTGTTTTTGTGACTGACAGTGCTGCCTTTAGCAGCAATCAGCATCTTTTCTGTCTGATCTGCCTGTTTGCTGTCAGTTGTGTCTGTGTCCTATTTGTGCTTTTAGTGTAAAAAAAAAAAAAAAAAGCTTTGTGTTTATTTGTTGTTCTGTGTGTTTTTGTTGCTTTAATCTTTTTTTGTTTGTGTGTGTGTGTGTGTGTGTGTTGTATATATATATATATATTAATTTTTTTGGGGGATAATTGGGAGAGGGAAATGCCTGGCAGGCAAGGGGAGACCCGAGCAGGGGTGCTTCTGCACGTGAGGGAGAGGGAGAGGCAGAGGAGAGCCTACTGAAGGCTCTGGCCAGAGCTACCTGGCCTTCGCAGGGCAGCCGGGTTACCGTGCCCGAATATTTTTAGGGGTAGCCGGGCTAGGGTATCCCTTCTGATCAGGAAGGCGGGTAGTAGAGTGGATTACCCCCTTCCTCATCCACCTCCATCACAGGCACAGACGCCGATGCTGTACTGTAGATATTGTCCTGCTCCTTCCCCCCTGAGGCTCCTACTGTGGGCATGGAACCTGATCCGCTCTATCAGGAGTTCGTTGCCCAATGGCCTCCGTACCTTCGGGGATCCGGAGGAGGATTCTAGGATATGTTTTCGCACACTATGTGTGGGGCTAGTGTGTCTTGAGGAGGAGCTGTGCACTGATGCCACAATCTTTCCTGTCGCCCGAGGCGGAGGAAAGGTGCTCAGTGCACAGGGGACAGGAGGCTGACAATGTCACGCAGCAGTTGTCTGTGAGCAGCCAGGGAACTAATGCAGGGGGTAGGTTCCGATGCTGCTGCTGTTAGTGATGCAGCCTCCAGTATTGAGGAGGTGGAAGTGGACGATAGGTCACCGATCGTCCATGGGTGCCCTCTGTGAGAGAGGAGAGGATAGTGTCTCTGAGGGATGTCCCTCAGGCATGAGCACGATCCTGAACCCGGGCAGACTGGGGGCAGGGGCCGGGGCAGAGGCATGCACTATGGGTGCACGTTGAGGTACGGCACCAATGAGAATCTGGTGCCAGTGCCCCACAGCAGAGGTGAACCTCTGCTCCATGTCGTGTCGGTGGCTCAGCGGTGTGGGAGTTCTTCTCACTGGCTCCAGGTGACAACACAGTTTGCAGTGGCAAGTGTTGCCTGCAACGTGTTAAGCCGTGGAAGACCACATCACTTTGGGCACCTCCTTATGAGGAGGCATATGATTCTGCACCACTTTGCCCGTGGGAGCATGTGACAGGGAACGTGCAGGCACCCACACGTTCCCTACCTCTTGCCCAGGTAGCCACCGTTCCTCCTCCTCCCCCTCCGCCCCATCAGTGCTTCCTCGGTGAATTAGGAGGAGAGGCAGGCCCTTTGGCCCCAGCACGCGGTGTAGAGCCTCTTGACACTGCTCTGGAGCGTCAGCTAAAAGGCAGGTCTCTCTTCCCCAGTTGTTGGAGCGGAGGCAAAACTGTCCCCCAGTCACCCCCAAGCCCCACGCTCTCACTGCCGGCTTAGCAAACTCCTGGCGGTGCAGCTGCTACCTTTCAGCCTGGTAGACAGTGCAGCGTCAGGGAGTGTTGTGGCCATTGGCACACCACATTGGCAGGTCCCTGGCCGTAGGTACTTTGCCCAGAAGGCATTACCACCCTGCACGACCATCTGCAGGCAATATACTGCTTCGCTGGACCACAGTGTGGGCAAGTGTGTCACATTACTATGGACGCGGGGTCCAGCAAGCACGGCCAGGGGCGGTATGTGTCATTTACCGCCCATGGGTCACTCTGCAGCCGGCAGAGATGGCGGCACGGAGCGCAAGTGGGGAGATGGTGGTCCACCTTTGACCACGCCTCTGGTGATACGCCAGTCTCTTCCCGTAACAGCTCGCGTGCCCCCCAGAGCCTATGCTTCGTGCCAGGCGAGACGGTGCCATGACGTGTGTTGCAGGCTTGTGTGCCTCGTTGATAGGAGCCCCAACCGGGCCGAGTTGCTGGCAGCACTGCAAAGGGCAGGTTGAGAGGTGGCTGACCCCACACCACCTCTCAATAGGCAAGGTCGTGTGTGACAATGCCCCCAATATCTGTCCCTGCCCTTCGCATGGGCAAGTCACACATGTTCCTTGCCTGGCAACACGTTCTCAACCTGGTCGTCCAGCGGTTCACTCACCAAGTACCTGGTCTCCAGGAGGTCCTGAGGATGGCTAGGAGGGTGTCCATTCACTTCAGCGGTCATCACGGCCACAGCTCGTCTGGCCGTAGTTTTCACCGCACAGAATGGTCTGCCGCAACCCCTGATTTGTGACACCCCCCACCCCCTGGAACTTGTCTTTAGATGCTGCTGAGGCTGCTCCAGCAGCGGCGAGCCTCATCATGACTACTTGTACGAGTACGAGGCAGAGATCAGGCTCTGGGGACCTGGGTTTGGCTGTTTACCCAGGCAGTGGCTGCTGATTAGAAGGAATGGCCGCCGTGTCTCCGCGCCATTTGGGAGGCCACCATGATGGTAGCCAATGATGCCACCATTGCGGATACCATCCCACTGGTGTTCCTCCTTGAGCACACTCTGCGCGGGCATACTCGACAGGGCACTCGCTGTCAGCAGCAGCACTGGAAGAGGGGAGACGGCCGACACCGTGATGCTTTCCGAGCCCGAACATCACGGTGCAGAGCAGCCGTCCGATGAGAGGAGGGGATTTAGGTGACCTGGACCAAGGGGAAATGGGGTCTATCCTCTAGGGGGACATCTCAACCCTCCAAGTACCACATGTCATTCGTGGTTGGGGAGAGGTTAGCCCACCCGCACTACTGTCCTCAGTGACTCGAGGACATGGGGTCCTCTGCGGCAGGCAGTTTGCGCCGATGGGCTCTTTTCATGCTGCAATGCCTTCGCAGGACCCCAGGTTAAGGCCATCAAGAGAAGGAGCATTATGGGTGGCCACCCTTATAGATCCCCGCTTAAGGTAAGTGTCGGAGTTTATCCCCGCATCTCAGAGGGAAGTTAGAGGGCACACTAGAGGCACACTGTACTGCTCGTTGCCTCTGTTCTCCTTCCCAGGTGCTGGCAGCCTACACACCTGATGTTGGGATCAACCAGCTCACGTCCCCCTGTGCCTGACAGGAGGAAGCAGTATGAGGCGCCTCGCGGCCACTTCAGGCTGTTCTTTCATGTCCCCAGCCACTTGCCAGGCCCATCCACTGGCAACTCCACCAGGCAACACCACTCAGTCGCCAGGTCACCGTACAATCGGATCCAGGGCCGGTGTAGCCACATCAGAGACTGAGGATCCACTGACTACTGGGTGGCGAGGCTTGATATCTGGCCGAGTTGGCACAGTATGCCATCGAGGTCCCTTTCATGCCCTCATCCAGTGTTCTTTCGGAAGGACCTTCAGCGCAGCAGGGGTGTTGTAACGGAGAGGAGGACCCGTCTCTCCCTGAGAATGTGGACCGCCTTACTTCATCATGATATATGCGTGGATCACATCTCAATACAGCACCCCTATTGCTGATGCCCGTGACTGAAGGCCTCCTCCCCTGGCACACCCATACTGCTCTTTCCGCCTCATTTTCCACCTAGAGCTTAGACTGATGCCAGCTTAGCTGGCAATTTCAAATTTTTCTTATTGGCAGGCCATAATGGTCCTACCTTGCTCTACATCTGCATTCAGGTTATGAAATAACAAATGCTCAGCGACACACACTACTCGTGGGCTAATTTTTCTAATTGGGTCGATCCTACTTGGCCGAGAGCAGTAACTCCATATTTGATCTTCGTTGCTCTCCTCCATGAGGCACCTTTGTGTGTACACCTACTCTGACCATCTCATAACAGCCGCAACGCCTCTGTGGCAATGTTTTCAGCTCTGGGTTATCCGCCTGCTGTCCCGAGAGCATGTACTCCATATTTGATCTTCGTTTCATCTCCATGAGGCACCTTTGTGGTGTCACCTACTCTGACATCTCATACAGCCGCAACCTAACTCCTGTGGCTAATGTTTTCAGCTCTGGTTATCCTGCCTGTTCCCGAGACAGTCTACTCCAATTTGATCTTCGTTCTCTTCCATGAGGCACCTTTGTGGGTGTCACCTACTCACCGACCATCTCATACAGCCGCAACAGCTACTCTGTGGCTAATGTTTTCAGCTCTGGGTCAATCCTGCCTGGCCCGAGAGCAGTACTCCATATTTGATCTTCGTTCTCTCTCCATGAGGCACCTTTGTGGTGTCCCCTACTCTGACAATCTCATACAGCCGCCAACAGCTACACTGTGGTAGGTTTTCACGCTCTGGGTCTATCCTGCCTGGCCCGAGAGCAGTACTGCACTACTATCCTGGCTCCCATGTCGTGGGCCAGGCCTGTCGTCTCAACAATGTGGGCAACTGCCAGTGGGCCTGCTGTAACTCATGGTGCTGTTCCTACGAAGCTTAACCCTTTCACCGCTTTCCCTAGCACGATGCATACCTTGAGGGAGAGTAGCCAATGGGTGAGGTTATGTCCAGTGGGGCCAAGCTTGCCTGGCTCTTCAACATGGTGGCAAACCGCAGTGGACATTATGTAACCCGTACCCCCATCGCCTTCTTTGCCTTGTTTGTGCAAACTACTATATAGGGGAATGTGGCCATGTGGTGTGTGGTAATGGCATAATGGTAAGGTATATACAATATAAGTACCAGACATATAGCTAGATAAATAGATATGTGTTTGTACTTTTTCAAATAAAAATGATTATGAATCTATCTGAATAATTTGATATATCGAAAAATAAACCCCAAAACATTTTTTTTCAGACTGTTTTATATATATATATAATGAAATTTAAAAAAAAAACTATTTACAAAAAAATACCAAACAAAAAAAAGGGGGTTACTGGGTGCCCCCTCTCTCTCCGTCTGGTCCAGGCGGCGGTCCGAGGCGCCGCACCTGTGGCGCATCTCCCGCCGCATGCTCCTGTAGTTCTGTGGAGAAGATATTGAGAGAATTGTGGTGAAGATGTTCGAGCACATTTCCTAAAGCACCATGCGGTAGATGCAATTTTGCACCAGATAACTACTTACACATACATGGTACTCAATGCTATAATGTTGCGGTATGTCATAAAAAGGAAAGCTCTTATAAGATACATTATTTCTAAAATTCTTAGTTTATATATGTGCATACCTAGTTTATGGTAAACAGTGATTTCTACTGATTGGCTGTTGGATGGTTTACACATGCCTCAGATCTCTACTGAGCAACTGAATCAACCCAGGCGCTGGTCAAGGGAAGACCATAACGGTCTCTATTAGGGTCCGTCAAACAGGAAGTCATTATTTCCGTTGCATTTATTTATACACGACACAATGCTGATTGCTGAAGGGCAGATTAGGTAACTTGGGATGGATAAATACTGCTCTTTTTTCCTTAAAAGTATATATATTATCACTGAACTCGACTTCCACTTAAAGCGATATTATTGCATCATGGGGATCACTGATAAACAAGCAGGAGGTAATGCTGGCTTAAAACATTACGTTTATTGCTAATTGTATCAGAACATTTCTTGGTTTTGTATCACCTAGGACTGTGCTACATACAAAAATTTTTGGAAGTGTGCATCCCCCCATAAAAGCATTGTCAAACCCACAGTACCCAATGTTGCATCATGTAGCGTGGATTTTACACTGGAAATACAGATATTACTAGCTTGTATATAACATTTCATTAACGTTGCATATGATTACTTCGATTCTCAAGCATGGCCGCCAGAGTGTACTGGAGATGCAGGAGGTGCTGAGGGGCTGGAGAGTGGGGCCTGGAGGGGCTGGAGAGGGTGGAGGGGTGGAGAGGTGGAGGGCCTGTAGAGGCTGGTCCTGCTTCTAAAAAAAAATGTTTTATTTCAACAATCACCGTCCAATCCATTAGTATATTTATAAGAAATTTCCTAAGGCTATGATTGAACATTTCTTGGATAATTTTGGACGTTTGGACCAAATTTCGGACTTAAGCTTAAAAACTGAGGGACAAGATACAGCCCAAACAATGGGAGTTGGGGACAATAAATGGAATGAGAATGAGAAGCTCTGTCTCTCAAGCCAAATTAATAGATTTGTTTCCTTTTTTATTTTCGAAAATTTTTATTCAGTGAGATAATAAAATTCATTAATTATCAATGTAATTTCACTAATTATTTGCTACAATCAAGGTCAATAAAAAGATTAAAAAATTGCTTAGGAATGCCTACTGTTCTGGCTGGTCCCCGGTTCCTCCTCTCTTCTTGGGGCGGTGGATGCCCGGTGGGGGCGATGGTGAGCCCGGAGGGGGCAAGGGACTGCCCGGGAGGTGGCAAGGGCTGCCGTAGGCCTAGGGTAGTTGGTGGTAGTGCTAAAAAAAAAGAAATTTATTTAACTCTCCTGTCATTAAATGTTCAAATACATTACTAAACAATCTCGGAGAAGTTGTACAATTATGCAAACATTTGGATAAAGGGCTGGAACAAACACGTGTTAAAAAGCCACAATAGTTGGCCACAATTATGTGATCCTCAATTTTTGCACATTATTCTTATCGTCGGCACTCACATGGCAATACACATGAGCGCACCGGAAACACGCGCTGTTTCTGGAGGCTCGTATGCGTGTAATGTGGCCTTGGACAAAGAAAGATTTAGAAAAATGTTTTTTTTTCATAGCGCACTTACATTCTTCCTCTGGCGGGGACGGTGGTGGGGGTGGGGTATCCGAGGAAGATTCCCCTGCAAATAAAATAAAAAAATACATAATGAATGATATATCTAAAGGAAATATTTAATTATATACTTTGAATTCTGCTGAAATCGATTAAATAAGGCAATATTTAGTGTTCTTAAGTCAATCATATTTCTATGGCAATGATTTCATACCTTATTCTGGCTAAGTACTTAATTTTTTATTGTGTGTATTGTAGCCACGGAAGGGAAAAGTTGTTGGGTGTAGGGACATCAGTAGCTGTGTGTACTTGTATCTGTGATAGATTTTGTGGGTAACACAACATTTTAATTTTGGAGTGATAAATCAATTTTTAATAATTGATCAACATTTTATTTTTGACTTTACTTTCCCTTCAATAGGGCTGCATGTAACTAAAAGGGTGGGTCAGTAAAGTGGTTTTAACTGTGTCTATGTGTGTATCAGTGTGCATTTATAAGATGAAAAAGAAATCATATTTTTTGAATGATCGATTTCATTTTTAACTTTACTTAGCCTTTAAATAAGGCGCCATGGAAATGGAAGGGTGGGCCACCAAGTGTGTTTACCTGTCATCTATGTTTGGGTATCATTTTAAATTTATAGGTGTATATTAAAATAAGTCACTTTTCAGTGATTTAATTTTTTGACTTTACTACCCTTTAAATAGGTCTGATATTGAATAATACAAGATATATAAAATGTATAATAACCAGTGAATGAAATACAAAGAACTTGGATCTCTCTCTCCTCAAGCCAATTTAAGGATTATTGATTTTTTTTAAAAACTATATATATATAATAAGTTTTGTCAGAATCTGAATTTAACTATTTTACTACGTATTATAATACAGTAATATAATAAAAAGTATACTTGCCTTCTATCATTTGCCGAACGGCAGCCACATATTGAGGCCTTCTGCCTCTTGAGTCTGACCACTGTCTCAGAGGGTAGAGACAGTGGGTCGTGTATCCGAGGCGCGCAGATGCGCGCTGTAGCCCTCCATTATTCTGCGCCTCGGCGCCGCACATGATGGGTGCCAGGGGGGAAATCATCATAACCCCTGAGCAGAGGTAGTTCAGCATATAGTTGCCTTGCACACTGGCCATTTTGATAGCAGAAGGAATTCCGGTTCCCTCGTTTTTTTATCTAAAATCCTCGTTTTTATACGGAAATCCTCCGTTTTACGGAAATCTCGTTTTTACGGAGATTCGCGGACTACGGAAATCCTTGGTTTTAACGGAGGTCTCTCTGTTTTACGGAATCCTCGTTTTTACGGAAATCATCGTATTTTCGAAAATAACTGTTCTCGCTAGCGGACTGTAATTTTTAGGTATTGTAGGCATTGATACGTGTTTCTAAGGACATTACCCAGGTCCCTGAGTGATTAAGTTAACATTACCAAGGCTATTTATAACGCACTTTAATGCGGATTTTAAACGCGAACTTTCATTTTATATATACGTTTTAACGGGTCCGCGCGGATTTTCGAATTTACGGATTTTTTCGAAAATCCGCGGATCCTCGCGCGGACCGGATTTTTCGAAGTTCGGACATCTCTAGTTATGATAACAAACACATTACTGCAGTTATGATAAAAAAAATTACTGTAGTTATGGTAATAAACACATTACTGTAGTTATGATAATAAACACATTACTGTAGCTATGATAATAAACACATTACTACAGTTGTGATAATAAATACATTACTGTAGTTATGTAGTTATGATAATAACACACTTACTGTAGTTATGATAATAACCACATTACTACAGTTAGGATATAAACACATTACTGTAGTTATGGTAATAAACACATTACTACAGTTAATGATAATAAACACATTACACTTGTTGTTGTTTATGATAATAACCTTACGTGTATTATGATATAACACATTACTGTAGTTTTTTATGGTATAAAAAATTACTGTAGTATGATAATAAACACATTCCTATATTATGGTAATAAACACATACTGTAGTTATGATTATAAACACATTACTGTAGTTAGATAACAAACACATTATGTAGTTATTATAATAAACACATTACTGTACTCATTAATAAACACATTACTGGTAGTTATGTAATAACACATTACTGTATTATGATATAAACAACTTACTGTAGTTATGATAATAAACACATTACTGTAGTTATGTAATAACACCTTATGTACGCATTATATAAACACATTACTGTAGTTATGGTAATAAACACATTACTCTAGTTATGATAACAAACACATTACTGTAGTTATGGTAGTAAACACATTACTGTACTCATGATAATAAACACATTACTGTAGTTATGGTAATAAACACATTACTGGTATTATGATTATAAACACATTCTGTAGTTATGATAATAAACCCATTCTGCTGTAGTTATGGTAATAACACTTACTGTACTCATGATAATATAACACATTACTGTAGTTATGGTAATAAACACATTACTCTAGTTATGATATAACAACACATTACGTAGTTATGGTAGTAAACTTACTGTAGCTCATGATAATGAACACATTACTGTTGTATGGTACATAAACATTACTGTAGTTATGATAAAACACAGTACTGTAGTTATGATAATAAACAACATTATCGCTTATGTACTATGATAGTAAACACATATTCGGTACTCATGGTAATAACACATTCTCTGTACTTTATGATAATAAACACATTACTGTAGTTTATGATATAAACACATTCGGTATTAACAATTAGATTATGTAATAAACACATTACTGTGTTATGAATAAACACATTACTGTAGTTATGGTAACAAACCCATTACTGTATCATGATAATAAACACATTAACTGTAGTTATGGTAATAAAAACATTACTGTAGTTATTATAAAAACACATTACTGAGTATTATGATATAAACACATTACTGTAGTTATGATAATAAACACATTCTGTAGTTATGATAATAAACACATTACTACAGTTCTGAGAATAACACTTACTGAGTTATGATAATAACACATTACTGTAGTTATGGTAATAAACACATACCTACAGTTATTATAAACATCATTACTGTAGTTATGATAATAAACCATTACTGTAGTTATGATAACAAACACATACTGCAGTTAGGATAATAAACACATTACTGTAGTTGATAATAAACACATTACTGTAGTTATAGTAATAAACATCATTAGACTAGAGTTATATAATAAACACATTACTGTAGTTATGTAATAAAACCCTACTGTAGTTATATAACACATTACTGCAGTTATGATAACCAAACATATTCTGTAGTTTATGATAATAAACACATTACTGTAGTTTGATAATAACACATTACTGTAGTTATGGTAATAAGCACATTACTATGTAGTTATGATAATAAACACATTACTGTAGTTATGATAATAAACACATACTGTAGTTATGAAAATACGATTATGTAACACATTACTGTAGTTATATAAACACATTACTGTAGTTATGATAAAACACATTACTGTAGTTATGGTAATAAGCACATTACTGTAGTTGATGGTAATAAACACATTACTGTAGTTATGATATAAACACATTACTGTAGTTATGAAATAAACACTTACTGCGTTATGATAACAAACCCATTACTGTAGTTGATAATAACACATTACTGTAGTTATGTAATAAACACTGACTGTGTTATGGTAATAAACCATTACTGTAGTTATGGTAATAAACACATTACTGTAGTTATGATATAAACACATTACTGTAGTTATGTAATAAACACATTACTGTAGTTATGATAATAAACACATTACCGTAGTATGATAACAAACATACATTACGTAGTTTATGATAAAAACACATTACTGTAGATGTAATAAACACATTACTGTAGTTATGATAATAAACACATTACCGTAGTTATGATAATAAACACATTACTGTAGTTATGATAATAACCATTACTGTAGTTAGATAACAAACGTATATTAAATACACTTACTGTAGTTATGGTAATAAACACATTACTGTAGTTTATGAGGAATAAACACATTACTGTAGTTATGATAATAAACACATTAACTGTAGTTATGATAATAAAACATTACTGTAGTTAGGTAATAAACACATTACTCTAGTTATGGTAATAAACACATTACTTAGTTATGTAATAACACATTCTGTAGTTATGGTAATAAACACATTACTGTAGTTATGATAAAAACACATTACTGTAGTTTGATAATAAACACATTACGTAGTTATGATAACAAACACTTATCCCCCGAGTTATTGTAATAACACATTACTGTAGTTATGAAATAAACCACATTACCGTAGTTATGATAATAAACACATTACCGTATTTAGCGATAATACACATTACTGTAGTTACGATAATAAACACATTACTGTAGTTATGATAACAAACACATTACTGTAGTTATGATAATAAACACATTACTGTACTCATGATAATAAACACATTACTGTAGTAGGTAATAAACACATTACTGTAGTTATATTATAAACACATCCTGTAGTTATGATAATAAAACACATTCTGTAGTTATGGTAATAAACACTACTGTACTCATGTATAAACACATTACTGGTAGTTTGGTAATAAACACATTATCTGTTATGAATACAAACACATTACTGTAGTTATGGTAGTAAAACACATTACTGTATCATGATAATAAACACATTACTGTAGTTATGGTAATAAACACATTACTGTAGTTATGATTATAACCATTACTGTATTTATGATAATAAACACATTACTGTAGTATGGTATAAAACACATTACTGTACTCATGATATAAAACCATTTACTGTAGTTATGTAATAAACACATTACTCTAGTTATGATAACAAACACATTACTGTAGTTATGGTAGTAACACATTACTGTACTCATGAAATAAACACATTACTGTAGTTATGGTATACACTTCGTGTTATGATACAAACACATTACTGTAGTTATGTATAAACACATTACTGTAGTTATGGTAATAAACACATTACTGTACTCATGATAAGTAAACACATTACTGTACTCTATGGTAAAACACATTACTGTAGTTATGATACTAAACTACATTTACTGTAGTTATGATAATAAACACATTACTGTAGTTATTGGTATATAAACACATTACTGTAGTTATGATAATAAACACATTAGCTGTAGTTATGTAATAAACACATTACTGTAGTTATGGTAATAAACACATTACACTAGTACTCATGATAATAAACACTTACTGTAGTTATGGTAATAACACATACTAGTATGATACACATACTGTAGTTATGATACACTACACAATTACTGTAGTTATGATATATAACCACATTACTGTAGTTATGATAATAAACACTTACTGTAGTTATGGTATAAACACACATACTACATTAATGATAATAAACACATTACTGTAGTTTATGTAATAAACACATTACTGTAGTTATGTAATAAACACATTACTAAGTATGATAATAAACACATTACTGTAGTTATGATAATAAACACATTACTGTAGTTATGATAAAAACACATTATGCAGTTATGATAACAAAACACATTACTGTAGTTATGATAATAAAACACATTACGGTAGTTATGGAATAACACATTACTAGTATTATAATAAACACATTACTTAGTTATTATAATAAACACATTACTGTACGGTAGTGATAATAAACACATTACTGGAGTTATGATAACAACATATTACTGTAGTTATTGATAATAAACACTTATATCTACTGTAGTTATGATAATAACATTACTGTAGTTATGGTAATAAAGCACATTACGTATGTTAAGATAATGAAACATTACTGTAGTTATGGTAATAAACACATTACGTAGTTATGTAATATGTAGTAATAAACACATTACTGTAGTTATGTATAATAACACATTACTGTAGTTATGGATAAAACACATTACTGTAGTTATGATAATAACACATTACGTAGTTATGATAATAACACATTACTGTAGTTATGGTAATATTTAAAAATAACACATTACTGTAGTTATGATAATAAACACATACTGCAGTTAGATAACAACAACACATTTACCTGTAGTTATGATATAAACACATTACTGTAGTTATGATAATAAACACCATACTGTAGTTATGAGTAATAAACACCATTCTGTAGTTATGTAATAACACATTACTGTAGTTATGATAATAAACACATTACTGTAGTTATGTAATAAACACATACTAGTAGTTAGATAATAACACATTACTGTAGTTGTATGATATAAACACATTACGTAGTTATGATAAAACACATACTGTAGTGTATATAATAAACCATTACTGTAGTTATATAATAAACACATTACCGTAGTTATGAAATAAACACATTACTGTAGTTAGATAATAACCATTACTATTGTTTATCGATAATAAACACATTACTGTAGTTAGTAATAAACACATACACTGTAGTTTGGTAATAAACACATTACTGTGTAGTTATGATAATAACACATTACTGTAGTTATGATATAAAACATTACTGTAGTTATGGATAATAAACCATTACTTAGTTATGGTAATAAACACATTACTGTAGTTATGATAATAAACACATTACTGTAGTTATGGTAATTAAACACATTACTGTAGTTATGATATAAACACCTTAGCTGGTAGTTATGATAAAAAACACATTACCGTAGATTAGATTAACAAACACATTACTGTAGTATTGTAATAAACACATACTGTAGTTATGATAAGTAAACACATTACGTGTAGTTATGATATAAACACATGTACTACTGTAGTTAATACGATAATAAACACATTACTGTAGTTACGATAATAAACACATTACTGTATTATGATAATAAACATACTGTAGCTATGATAAAAACACATTACTGTAGCTATATAATAACACTACTGTAGTATGAAATAAACACATTACTCGTAGTTATCGGTAATAAACACATTACTGTAGTTATGATAATAAACACATTACTGTAGTTATGATTAATTTCTCTTACTGTAGTATGATAATAAACACATTACTGTAGTTATGGTAAACACACATTACAGTAGTTATGGTAATAAACACCTTACTGTAGTTATGATAATAAAACTCATTACTGTAGTTATGATAACAACTCATTACTGTAGTTATGGTAATAAACACATTACTGTAGTTATGATAATAAACACATTACGGTTATTATGATAAACACTTACTGTAGTTACTGGTAATAGCATACATTACTGTAGTTTATGATAATAAACATCTTACTGTAGTTATGGTAATACACACATTACTGTTAGCTATGATAATAAACACATTAATGTAGTTATGATAATAAACACATACTGTAGTTTGTAATAGATCTACTGTAGTTTGATAATAACACATTACTGTAGTTATGTAATAAACACATTACTTAGTATGATAATAAACACATACTCTTACTGCAGTTTATGATAACAAACATATTACTGTAGTTAGATAATAAACACATTACGTAGTTATGATAATAACACATTACTGTAGTTATGGTAATAAGCACATTACGGTAGTTATGATAATAAACACATTACTGTAGTTATGGTAATAAACACTACTTAGTTATGATAATAAAACACATTACGGTAGTTATGGTAATAAACACATTACTGTTATGTTTTATAAACCCATTACTGTATTTATAATAAACACATTACTGTAGTTATGGTAATAAGCACATTACTGTAGTTATTGGTAATAAACACATTACTGTATAGGTTACTGTAATAAACACATTACTGTAGTTATGATAATAACAATTACTGCATTATGATATAACACATTACTGTAGTTATGATAATAAACACCTTACTGTAGTTATGGTAATAAACACATTACTGTATTAGGGTAATAAAACACATTACTGAGTTTATGATAATAAACACATTACTGTAGTTATGGTAATAAACACATTACTTGTATTTATTATTAATAAACTTACGTAGTTATGATAACAACACATTACGTAGTTATGATAAAACACATTCCTGTATTTATGATACACACATACTGTAGTTATGAAATAAACACATTACTGTAGTTATGATAATAACACATTACTCGTATTATGATAATAAACACATTACTGTAGTACGATAATAGACCATTACTGTCACTTAATAAACACATTACTGTAGTTATGGTAATAAACACATTACTGTAGGTTAATGTATGTAATAAACCATTACTGTAGTTATGATAATCAACCCATTACTGTAGTTATGATATAAAACAGTACTTGTAGAGTAATAGGTTAATAAACACTTACTAGTTTAGGTAATAAACACATTACTTAGTTATGTATAAACACATTACGTGTATTACGGTAAACACACATACTGTAGTTATGATATAAACACATTACTGTAGTTATGATAATAAACACACTTACTCGTAGTTAGATAACAAAACACATTACCGTAGTTATGGTAATAAACACATTACTGTATTATCTGATAATAAACACATTACCGTAGTTTGATAATAAACACATTACCGTTAGTTTACGATAATAAACACATTACTGTAGTTATCGATAATAAACACATTACTGTAGTATGATAACAAACACATACTGTATGTTATGTAGTAATAAAACACATTACTGGTACTCAGTGATAATAAACACATTACTGTAGTTATGGTAATAAACACATTACTGTAGTTATGATATAAACACATTACTGTAGTTATGATATAATAACCACATTACTGTAGTTATGGTAATAAACACATTACGGTACTAATGATAATAACACATTACTGTAGTTATGTGTAATAAACACATTACTTAGTTATGATAACAACCACATTACTGTAGTTATGGTAGTAATAACACATTACTGTACTCATGATAATAAACACATTACTGTAGTTATGGTAATAACAGGAAACACATTACTGTAGTTATGGATTATAAACAAAAACACATTACTGTAGTTATGATAATAAACACATTACTGTAGTTATGGTAATAAACACATTACGTATATGTAAACACTTACTGTAGTTATGTAATAAACACATACTTAGTTATGATAATAAACACATTACTGTGTTATGGTATAAACCACATTACGTACTATGATAATAAACACATTACTGTAGTTATGGTAATAAACACATTACTGTAGTTATGATACAAACACATTACTGTGTTTGATAATAAACACATTACTGTAGTTATGATAAAACACATTACTGTATATGATGTAAACACATTACTTAGTGACTCTGTGTTAATAAACACATTACTGTAGTTAGATATAAACACATTACTGTAGTTATGATAATACACATTACTGTAGTTATCGGTAATAAACACATTCTGTAGTTTGATAATAAACACGCATACTGTAGTTATGGTAATAAACACATTACTGTAGTTATGTAATAAACACATTACTGTACTATAATAAAACACTACTGTAGTATGGTAATAACACAATTACTGTAGTTATGATAACAACACATTACTGTAGTTTATGATAATAAACACATTACTGAGTTATGATAATAAACACATTACTGTGTTAGGTAATCACATTACTACAGTTATGATAATAAACCATTACTGTAGTTATGATAAAAACACATTACTGTAGTATGGTAATAAAAAACATTACTACAGTTATGATAATAAACACATTCTGTAGTTATAATAAACACATTACTGTAGTTATGATAACAAACACTTACTGTCATTATGATAATAAACACATTACTGTGTTATGATAATAAACACATTACTGTAGTTATAGTAATAAACACATTACTACAGTTATTATAATAAACACATTACTGTAGTTATGATAATAAACACATTACTGTAGTTATGATAATAAACACATTACTGCTTATGATAACAAATCATACTTATTATGATAATAACACATTACTGTGTTATGATCATAAACACATTACTGTATTATGGTAATAATCACATTCTGGTAGATAATAACACATTACTGTAGTTATGTAATCAACACATTACTGTAGTTATGATAAGTAAACACCATTACTGTAGTTATGGTAATAAACCCATTACTGTAGTTATGATAAACAACATTACTGTAGTTATTATAATAACACATTACTGTATTATGGTAATAACGCACATTAATTGTAGTTATGGTATAAACACATTACTGTAGTTATGATAATAAACACCTTTACGTAGTTATGATAATAAACACATTACTGCAGTTACTGATAACATAACAAACACATTATCTGTAGTTATGATAATAAACACATTACTGTAGTTATGATAATAAAACATACTGTAGTTATGGGTAATAAACACATTACTGTAGTTATGGATAAAACACATTACTGTAGTTTGATAATAACACATTACTGTAGTTATGGTAAAAACACATTACTGTAGTTATGATAATAAACACACTTACTGTAGTTATGATAATAAACACTTACCGTAGTTATGATAACAAACACATTACTGTAGTTATGGTAATAAAACACATTACTGTAGTTATGATAAATAAATCACATTACGAGTTATGATAATAAACACATTACTGTAATTATGATAATAATTACATTACTTAGTTAACGATATAAACACCATACTGTAGTTACGGTAATAAAACACGAACTGTAGTTATGGAATAACACTTATGTAGTTATGATATAAACATATTAAGAGTTATGATAATAAAACATTACTGTAGTTATGGTATAAACACATTAACTCTAGTTATGGTAATAAACACATTACTGTAGTTATGATAATAAACACATACTTGTAGTTATGGTAATAAACAATTACTTAGTATGATAATAACAATTCGTAGTATATGATATAATAAACACATTACGTAGTATGAATAACAAACCATTACTGTAGTTATGGTATAAAAACACATTACTGTTGTTATGATAATAAACACATTACCGTAGTTATGAATATAAACACATTACTGTAGTTACGATAATAAACACATTACTGTAGTTTACGATAATAAACACATTACTGTAGTTATGATAATAAACACCTTACTGTAGCTATGATAATAACACACATACGTAGTATGAAATAAACACATACTGTAGTTATGATAATAAACACATTACTGTAGTTCGGTAATAAAAACACACTTACTGTAGTTATGATAATAAAACACATTACTGTAGTTAGGATAATAAACTCATTACTGTAGCTATTGAATAAAACACATTATGTAGTTATGGTAATAAACACATTACTGTAGTTTATGGTAATAAAAATTACTGGATTTATGATACTGACTATTCGTTATGATAATAAACTCATTACTGTAGTTATGAGTAATAAAACACAAGCGTAGTTATGATAATAAACACATTACTGTAGTATGATAAAACACATTACTGTAGTATGGTAATCGATAAATTACTGTAGTTATTGAAATAAACATCATACTGTAGTATGGATAATAAACACATTACTGTAGCTATGATATAAACACATAATGTAGTATATGATAATACACATTACTGTAGTTATGGTAATAAGCACATTACTGTAGTTATGATAATAAACACATTACTGTAGTTATGATAATAACACCATTACTGTAGCTATGTAATAACTCATTAACTGTGTTATGATAATACTCATTACTGTAGTTATGGATAATACACATTACTGTAGCTATGATAATAACACATTCTGTAGTTATGAATAATAAACACATTACTGTAGTTATGGTAATAAACACATTACTGTAGTTATGGTAATAAACACATTACTGGGGGGCGTGGACTGCAAGAGAGGAGACTAGATGTGTATGGTCTGAGCTCTCCAGTCTCCCTCGCTAGCAAACCGTGACAAACAGCAGAATTCAGAAATCCATCTGAATATTAAAGGCACGGAACGCTCAAAGAACAAATGTCTAAGGGGGAAAGTGGAGGAGAAAGGGAGTGAATACCTAAAAAACTCTACTTCGGCCCGAGGAGAGAGCCGGGAAGGCCATTTCCAAGTGGCGGGCCGACGCACAGGCAGACTCCCGCGACTCCTGCTCACCTCCGAAAGCCGCACTGCTAAACCTGGAAACCGCCTAAAAAACAAGAGGGAAAACACAAGGTCAGTGAACTCAGTGATGCATCCTGAACCAAACCTAATATACATAAAAGCCCCTCAGAGACATATAAACGATCCAAAAACGGATATGGACATAACTCAATATCCCACAATCCTCTGTAGCTAACTGGTGGAAATAGAGGAGACAAAAGGTGACATACAGAAAGCACCAAGAAAGGAGAATACACAAATGATTGCTTCAACAGATTTCCCACACATGATGAACAATAACAGTATCAATACTAAAAGAACTTTAACATCACACATAAGGCTCTAAATAACTGACTCTCCATATTGATGAATGATCTTAAAAAAGTATAACAGATATAGGAGAGAGAACAAGCCACATAGAAAAACAATTTGAACAATATGTGGTTTAATATAAGAGCTGGTGGATTCCCACAACCAACTGTCAGAGACTGTAACTCTGAGCTGAAAAGTCACTGACTTGGAAAATAGATCAAGAAGAAACAATCTCAAAATACGAGTGTTTCCGGAGCTGGTTAAAAATAGCCAGCTGATGGAATACACACAAAAATTGTTTAAAACACTTTTGCCGGATGTCTACAGAACTGGACCTAGTGGTAGACAGAATACATAGACTACCAAAATTCAAATATGGCACCCCCACATGCTCCACGAGATATTATATAAGACTCCACTTCTTCAAATAAAGACAGATTAATAAAAGAGATGAGGAGACACAACCTCATCACCATTGGAATATCAAAAATATATATTCCGAGCTGACCTAGCCCCACATACTAAGCCCCGCCCAAGAAGACAATTTACTGAAGTAACAAACATCTTAAAGCAGGAAAATACAATTCAACCTGGGATTTCCTCTAAAACTCATCATTAAGTATGGGAAAACTTTCATGCAAAACTCTATGAGGAGGCCACAAACCTACTCAAAAAATGGGGGATTTGGGAAGACAAGGAATCCTCACGCACCCTCCAAAACCCAAGAACATCACCCAAAACACTAACACAAAGAATGGAATGTAGTAATGTATAGTATTGTATATTATAGTGTAGTATAGTATTGTACAGTATAATAGTATAGTACAGTATAATAGTATAGTATAGTACAGTATAGTATAGTACAGTATAGTATAGTACAGGTTAGATAGTACAGTATCGTATAGTATAGTAGTTACAAGTTGACAGGACGTATAGTATAGTACAGTATAATAGTATAGTATAGTACAGTATAGTATAGTATAGTAATGTATAGTATTGTATATTATAGTGTAGTATAGTATTGTACAGTGTATTGTAGTATAGTATCAGATATGTTGACAGTACATAGTTAGTATAGTGTAGTAATAGTATAGTATAGATTAGTATAGTACAGGATACTAGTATAGTATAGTACAGTTAGTTATAGTATAGTAAGTATAGTATAGTACAGTATAGTTACAGTATAGTATAGTATAGTTATAGTATAGTACCGTATTAGTTATAGTATATATACAGTATAGTATAGTATAGTACAGTATAGTACAGTATAGTTAGTTATAGTATAGTACAGTACAGTATAGTATAGTATAGTATAGTACAGACAGTTATAGTTATAGTACAGTATAGTAAGTTAGTAAGTATAGTACAGTATAATAGTAAGTTATATTACAGTTAGTATGTATAGTAAGTATAGTATGTATATTTATAGTGTAGTAGCGTATAGTATAGTATTGTACAGTACAATAGTTTAGTATAGTTTGTAGTATAGTATAGTATAGTATCGTATAGTAATTATTAGTATGGTGTAGTATAGTATAGTACAGTATAATAGTATAATATAGTATAGTATAGTATAGTACAGTTTATTGTATAGTTAGTATAGTATAGTACAGTATAATAGTATAATACAGTTATAGTATATACTATATATATAGTATTTGAGGTTAGATAAGACACTACGTCATCCAGTTCAACCCATTTCACGATTACATCTAAATATCCATAAATAGTGCATATAAAGTATAGTACTCACTTGGAAGTGAAGGCTTAGCCACACCTCTGTCACGAAACATGTTGGGCGGAGCCTATAGATGAAAGGTGTTGGTGTATAGTTTGTATTCGATGTGCTGCTTTTATATGATGAATAAATAAAGACTGGATTTTATGGGCTTACTGGCTGCCTGCCTCCATTTCTATCATTTGTGAGTTGGACCTGGGCCGATTAGGAGCCGGCACTATCGGAGGTGTAGTGAGCCCTGGAAGCTACCTTTTTTGCCTTGCTGTATGCTCCCGATCTGGAAACCGTAGTTACTGGATTTACACACCTCTATCACTGCTTAAATCTCTGCATGTGTTACACTGAAAGGAAGTGTAAGGAGGTTCCTATATTACATCCAATTATGTGCAGTTTGTAAAACGTGACAAACATGTTTTACATTAGCCAATCAAAAAGACTTCCTGGAGTGAGAGTCCAGCTGTTATTTGCCACGGAAGTCATATGTCTGAGGAATAAAGGATAAACTTTGCATGTCTCTGCCCATTTCTCAGAGAATGCTGGAAAGGACATTAATAATTTAATTCTGTGAAGTAAGAAAGCTCTGTTTCATTTTAGGCTCTGTTTAGGGCTTTTCCCCCTTTAAGCCGACCTCACCATAAGCTATAAAGCTAACTGGTATCTGTGCTTTGATCCTACCTTATAGAAAATCCATTAACATGTGTCCTGCACTGATGGATCAATTAAGATTGAAACTTGCAGGTGGTGAGTGTGTAGTGGAGGAACTTTGGAACTTGCCCCTTAATCTATGGGAGGGAAAATAGAATTAAGTCGCATAGCAATGAACTTCACTGTGATATTTTTGACTGAACTTAGAAGAGTGCCCAAACTTTTACTTACTACACCTCTTTCCTCCGCTGCAACTGAATGACCGGCAGCCGCGTCTGCGATTGGCTCGCTCAGCCAATCACAGACGCGACTGCCGGTACCGCCCCTCTGCTTGCATTTTCTCGCAAGCAGAGGCCGGCAGCGCGGCGGGGGAAAGAGGGGAGGTAAGTAGAGTTTGGGGGCACTTTCTAAATATAAAAACATACGTCCATCTAGTCCAACGTTTATACCCTACCCATAATGTCTGTCTAACAGTTACATAGTAACATAGTATTGAAGGTTGTATAAAGACATACGTCCATCTAGTCCAACGTTTATACCCTATCCATAATGTATGTCTAACAGATACATAGTGTCATAGTATTGAAGGTTGCATAAAGACACTACGTCCATCTAGTCCAATCCCAATACCCTACCCATAATGTCTGTATAACAGTTACATAGTAACATAGTATTGGAGGTGATATAAAGACATACATCCTTTTAGTCCAATATTTATACCCTACCTATAATGCCTGTCTAACAGTTACATAGTAACATATTATTTAAAGGACAACAATACCCCAAAAATCTCCCCCATTACATGTCCAAACTTCCAGCACTGAAATAGCTTACTCTCATTTACAACCTTGCTGCCTTCCCTTAGATAACACACAGCAAAGATGAGTGCTAAAGCCCACCTCCAAGATGGCCCAGGGCCATATTAACATATCACTTGTCATTGGCTGGTTGGGAATGTCTGTTACAACCTCCTCTCCTCCTCCTCTGCCAGTCAAACAAACTGAACTGTTTGGTTGCTAGGATACAGCCTACATTAATCTTGCTGATCAAGGATGGGGAGGAGTGTTTTCTCACTGCTAGTTTTGAGTGACAGTTACAGGCAGACACGCATTGTTACACCCCTTCACAGCATGGCTAATTGAAGGTAGAGAGAAGCTCGAAATCAGGCAAAAAACATATAGGAGGGCTACATACCTTACTCTTTTGACCAGTTTAAGAAAAAAAATGCATTGAGCAATACAGTTATCCTTTAAGGTTGAATAAAGACATACGTCCATCTAGTCCAACCTACTCAGCAATACCCACATTTCCTGTAAAAACAAGGAGAAAACAATCATTACATTATCACAACTAGGCTTGTTAAACTGTGTTTATTTTGCACTTCACACAAAACGGCTAAAGATAGACAAACCCGGTTCTGCTGCGGATCTTTGATATCTGCAAACTTGTGGATTTTCCGAACCAGTATAAATTGAAAATTTTTGGTTTTTTGAAAATTTCAGTTTTTTTTTTTATTTTTAAAGATTCCAGACTTTTTGAGGATTTTCATATCCCAAATTCACCAATGGCAGATATTTTTATCAGTGCCAACCCCCTGGGTATAAAAAGGCAGCTAGACATTTTGTCAGTGTGTTAAGTAAGTTTAGTGGAGACTGAGTTGGAGAGAGGGTTTTTTTTTTTCTGTGTGTGCACTTGTTGATAATCACCCCTGTATTCACACATTTGGGACCCAAACATCCTTTTAAGGACTAACCCCCCTATAAGTCTGCAGTAGAACAGCAGACTGCACTGTTTTTTTCTGTCCAAAAACACGTATTTTCGAAAAACCGTGTGTTTACGACCAATGACAAAAACGCGGAAGCGTGTGAAATTTCCGGTACCAGACTGTATTTTGTAAAGATTGTTGGCATTGATACACGTTTCCCAGATCCCTGAGCCATTTACAGTTACAGTTGCTATTTAAAACCATTATTCTAGGTGGAATTTTTTTTTTTTTCCCAA
>JAACNH010003594.1:0-28108 GCA_019447015.1 Hymenochirus boettgeri
TGAACCCCTCCATAGTTGTATACCCAGTTGGGATCCCTCCATAGCTATATACCCAGACGGGATAGCCCCATAGCTGTATACTCAGATGGGATGCCTCCATAGTTTATAACACGTTGGGACCCTCCATAGTTGTATACACAGTTGGGATCCGTCCATAGCTATATACCCAGTCGGGATAGCCCCATAGCTGTATACCCAGATGGGATGCCTCCATAGTTATCTTACCCAGTTGGGATCCGTCCATAGCTATATACCAGACGGGATCCCTCCATAGTGTATACCCAGATGGGATGCCTCCATAGTGTATACCCAGTTGGGATCCCTCCATAGCTATATACCCAGTCGGGATAGCCCATAGCTGTATACCCAGATGGGATGCTCCTAGTTTGTATACCCAGTTGGGATCCCTCCTAGCTATATACCCAGACGGGATAGCCCCATAACTGTATACTCAGATGGGATGCCTCCATAGTTGTATACACAGTTGGGATCCCTCCATAGTTGTATACACAGTTGGGATCCGTCCATAGCTATATACCCAGTCGGATAGCCCCATAGCTGTATACCCAGATGGGATGCCTCCATAGTTATATACCCAGTTGGGATCCGTCCATAGCTATATCCAGACGGGATCCCTCCATAGTTGTATACCCAGATGGGATGCCTCCATAGTTCTATACACATTGGATCTGTCCATAGCATATACACAGTCGGGAATGCCCCATAGTGCTGATACACCAGATGGGATGCCTCCATAGTTGTATACCCAATTGGGATCCATCCATAGCTATATACCCAGTCGGGAAGCACCATAGCTGTTATACCCAGATGGGATGCCTCCATAGTTATTACCCAGTTGGGATCCGTCCATAGCTATATACCGACGGGATCCCTCCATATTGTATACCCAGATGGAATGCCTCCATAGTTCTATACACAGTTGGGATCTGTCCATAGCTATATACACAGTCGGATAGCCCCATAGCTTATACCCAGATGGGATGCCTCCATAGTTGTTACCCAATTGGGATCCGTCCATAGCTATATAACCCAGACGGGTAGCTCCATAGCTGTATACCCAGATGGGATGCCTCCATAGTTGTATACCCAGTTGGGATCCGTCCATAGCTATATACCCAGACGGGATAGCTCCATAGCTGTATACCCAGATGGGATTCCTCCATGTTGTATACCCAGTTGGGATCCGTCCATAGCTATATACCCAGACGGGATAGCTCCATAGCTGTATACCCAGATGGATGCCTCCATAGTTGTATACCCAGTTGGGATCCCTCCATAGCTATATAACCCAGTGGGATCCCTCCTAGTTGTATACCTTGTTGATCACCTACTGCCTATATGGCTGTTGTTATATTATACGCACACACATCCTTCACCTCTGTGATTTAACAAAAGCCGTTATATCTCTTTTTGTGAACTGCAAACTGGCCACACAGAACCATGTATCAATGATGTGCCTAACGAGAAGACATGTCAAGCCATGATCAGGCTTAAATTCTCCATTTCAAAAACTGTTCGTTAATAAAAGCTCATTTCTGTTTGGACCGTAGATGTTTCTCTCTTTTTGCTTTTCAGTTGATACCGATATGTTCCAGCCATCGAATGCAATCTGAACGAGGGCCATATTCCAATGTTTTACACGCAGTGGAAGGCTTTGCACTATTGCTACTATGTAGTTTTCAAGTGGCCACTCGGAAAGTTGCTGTTTTAATACTCAAAGAAGTTCGGGCTCTGTTATTCTCTTGGACAAGCAGAGGTACCAAAGATTTCCATACATAATACATAGTACTTTCCTCACTGTCAACAACTGCCCTGTCTAGCTTTGTAATATATATTTATATGTATATAACATTATATAACATTTTAATCTTAAGTCCAAAACTATGTTTAATCAACTAATTACATGTAATCAGCTTCACTGATAATGTATTACAATTAATATTGTTGTAATAATATTGTAATATTGGTTCGTTCTTTGTATTTCCTTTGTAGGAGGACGACAAGCCAATGATTGATGTTCTGGACCAACTAACCATTCCATACTTAAAGCTTTGCTCACGTTGCGTATCTGATTCTGTATTTTTTCCCCCAGTTTTATTGTCAATATTGTGCTGTTTAACAACTAGGCTGTGGAAAAATGTTTTTTGAAACAGACAAAACATTTCCCAAGTAGATTGTGGGGCATTGATGGCTGCAAACACAAGAGAAAAGACAAAGGCACAATAATAATTCAGAAAAGAAAGTAGGAAATTAGTCTTGAACAAGCAATGAACAAGACAACACAACATTTATTCAAAGATCGTCAGAGGGTTGGTACTAATGTATGGGCACCTTAAGTAAGAAAAAAACTGCATGGACAATAGCAACAAGTCTACAGTAATCACATAGAGGGTCAACAAAGGCAAAATGTGGACAGTCCAAGGCAGTTTACAGTGTAAGGATAGGTATACACAGGCTGATTGACTGATATTTCTTGTAAGTTGAGACAAAATATTGACAGTACTTTTTTAATGGTTCTTTTAATCGAATAAAAGGACAATTGGACATGGCGCTAAATGTTGGCCTGTAGTGCGGTCTTCTATGGAGCCACGACCAATGATATTTTGGCTGGTCGATAGCACAAATGGTCAACCTCGGCAAATATCTGCCCATGTGTACCTGGCCAAGCTTTATAAACAATTATAGTTGTTTTGAACCTTATAACTTGAGTAATAATTTTGATAATATCTATTTTTTGTGCTTGTTTCCTGTCTAGGCAACCCAACCATTTGCTCACAATGTAGATCTCAGTGGCTGGTAGAGTGGAATGCTGTACTGGTGACAGCCTTATGATGTGAGAAGTCCTTCCCATGTGTGGATATTTGCACAGTCTGTCAAAGACCCTTGGGTTCTCTGCTTGTCTCGTTCCTTCCTGGCAGGAGAACTTGCCAAAGCTCTGCCCTACAGCTCTCAGTTACGCCGGCCTATGCATTTACCCGTCTGCAACTTCTCATTGCCATGCTTTGTGGATCCAATAAGTCATACAGACATACACTGGGATTCAAACAACTTGCCAATTATTAATGAAAAAAACAATCAAATGCGTAGTCTTGAAATGCGTTAATATTCTTTATACTGTACTTGATATGATTATCTGTATGTATCAGTTTCTGGTACTGATTAGAGGTTCACCCAGGGCATTCAGGGTTACACCAAGTAGAGTTTTTCAACATTGATTGTAGTTTGCTTTATTTCATAAGAAATCATTGTCTCTTTCTTTTAAAAATCATCTTTAGCACTAAGCCTGCTGTAATTTAAACGTATAGAAAGCAGAGGGAAAGGCCTTTTCTAGGTTCGAATTATTCTGTTGCGAGATATGGTAATGGGTTCCTCTATGCCTGGCACAGTAAATGAAGAACAGTTCCTAGTTTAGTGTTCCCTTAAACACTATTGCAATGGAGTTTTCGTGTCAGTGTTGGATCATATAGTTCCCACTAGGAAATCCTAAACGCTGCTTAAACAGGAAGTTCTTACCTACAAATTGATCTGACTTTTTTCCCGCTCTCTAAATAGACTATTTTTTTATCTCAGCAGCATGGCCTTCGTAAGCCACACACAGCTACTAAATTTTAAGATAATGCCAACATGACACCCCAAAGACCATCAGAAAAACGAGCAAAGGCCATGAAGGGGAATTTTAGAAGTATGAATTTAATGCAATTTAGTTTTTTTGTAATACATGTAATACATAAAGGGCAAGGCTACCCCTCAAATGAAAACAAAATGATATAGTAAATCACCTCCACTCCCAAAATTGCGACAGTTAGAAAGATGAGAGATGGAAGACTAGCTGGTCTTTTTCTCTTTTTTTACTTGTTTCTATGATAAAATATTGCACAATCCGTGAATATTTTCGATGTTTTTATACATTTCAGTAGTCCATCAATGCAAAGAAAACCACACAGCAGGCAGTGGGATAACTATGTCACTTTGTGAGGAACTACCTTATCCTTGCTTTGGGGTAGCAAAACCAAGCATCGAGTCCTGGCCATTTAAGGGCTCAACCCCAGAGATTATGGCAACTACTCCAGATGGCTCTATCAGCTATGATAACAAGGTGGAGTAATACAGTTTGTCTTTGACTCTTTGTATCTACGGGGGATATTTTTTTTGGGTATGTGTTTTGCCAGGAACTATGGAGGAAGTAATGTATTTTTACTATAACATTAATTCCAGTTATAGGAACCCATCAGTTGGGGTCTTGTTAAAACAGCTGGTGCCTATGATGAGACTTGAGAGCATAGAAATAACTGAATCGCTTGTGTTAGGGTTTGGAAGGACGAATGCTCTGGTGTTCAGGTAAAATCTATTGTTTAATAGTGATTCATATGAAATGTAAACATGGAGTTTTATCAGAAGTTCCCGTTAGTGAGGGAATGACCCACTGCTAACTGTAACTTCTATAGATCTATTAGAAATCAGCGAAATGTTCCATTACTATATAAAACAGGGATAGGCACCAGTAGCTCTCCAGATGTTTGAAAACCACAACTGGGATTCTTGGCTGCGTGGGCAGTCGGAAATGCTTGGAGTCTTAGGGCTACTGGTTGACCATTTCCGTATAAATGCACAAGGCTGCGGGAATGATCCCTGTGGAATTTCTGGTTTAGGTAACCATTTTCTTTTAGTTACTGAAAGAAAAAAAAAAAAAGAATAGTAACTTGAACTTCCTTTTTTTACCAAACAAAACTTTTATTTGGATGTAGCATAAAAATAGGTTAATAGTAAATTCCAATTTTCCACCAAATATGAACATTGACAGGAGTCCATTTTGTTTAAGCGAGCAAGTTTACAAGTTTTATTTTCTAGGGAGCTGGTAGAAGAGCTTCATCGCTAATGAAGGAGGCCTTGGAAAGGAGACCCGAGGTGTTAGTACATGATTGATTTGGTTCTTTTTTTTAAGCAGTTTTCTAGATCAAATAATTTGATTCTTCTGCAGGGAGGTATTAATATCTCCCCAAAAATTTTTTAGAACAAAAAACGGAGGGGGAGCGCAGAGACGCTGCTTAGGTTACAGCTGCTGCGGATATTTGAGTTATTAGCTGATGCTGCTGTTTATAAGTGACAAGTAAGTTATTTTCTTACCTTCTGTAATTATATGATTTTTCTTGTGTATAATCCAGGAATTTGTTGGCTCTGGGGAAATGCTTCATGTGTGTTCAATACAGCCTAAGGTTACAGATCAGACATCATCGGAGTTTGAAATTATCATTCATTACATCTGTTTTCTCTCGGTTTAGCACCAATGGGGCCCTGGAACGAGACACGCTGGCACTTGGGGCTCTGTTTCTGGAATACGTAGACCTTACAGGATGCTTTGGAAGCTGAAAATGACAAGGAGGTTGAGATCCTTAAAGATATCCGGGCACACTTCAGTGCAATGATCGCCAACCTTATTCAGTGTGTACCAGTACAAACCAGACTTTACACATTTTCTGCATAGTTAACAATATGTATCTTTATTTAAATATATTTTTACCTTCTTTCCTTGCTATTTCTGTTTAATAAAACATGTTAGCAGAACACTATAGATTTTCTGTGGCTGGGTGGGGATGTTAAGTAACCTTCGACTGCCAGATTAATTACTGCGCATTTCTTTTTCTAGTTCATCACAGGAGGTTTCTATTCCCTCAGCAGAGCCTGAGGCACCATCTCTTCTATTTTATTAGCCAATGGGCCGGGCCATTCCAATTTGATTATACATAATGTGATGTTACACCTTATCGTTACAGGACAGGAACCACAGATCACAAGATACAAACTGGTGCCGAAGGTTGACCATTAGTTTTATTCATTGTGAACTATGCTGTAAAAATTAACCCTTTAAAATGAAAAGTACCTGGGGCAGGGAAAGTAGCATTGATTATTCTACCTCCAATATTGGTGTGTTAAAAAACTACAGCACATATAGCTTTAATCTGTCAGGTTAGTGCCACGGGCCTTCCTGTATTATAGTGGAAGCATTTAGAAGACTGTGAAAGCAGGTTTCTTCTTACTGCCCATCCTCATGGAATTTATATTGGAAAAAGGTACCAATCTACCTCCCCACCTGAAGAACTTTAATTTACCTTTTGAAAAACTTATACACACTTTAGTTCTCCTTAATAGAAGACGGATATGCTGTAATTTCAAATCGAACTGGTGTAGATACTCACAGTGTATTGTCCTTTCGGCTTCAAGTCTACCACTCGTCTTAAGTGGCAGAAACAGCTTCCAGAAATAAAATGTAGGAGCCACAACAGGTGTGACCGCGCAATTTTAATGTGTACAAAGGACAGTTTCGGAGCAAACTGCTCCTTGATAAAAGGAGCAGTTTGCTCCGAAACATGTCGCTTTGTACACTTAAAATTGCTGCAGTGCACACTTGCTGCTTTGGCTCGTATACATTTATTCTGGATGATATAGCTGTAAGCGACATGCTATCATAGTTGTATGTATGTTTATTTATAATGCGCCACTTGGGGACACAGTTTCTGCACAATTACAAAATGCAAAAAAATCATACAAGGGGGGCAAATTCATCAATAGTTCAGTAGGTAAATATATTAATTATATAAATAGAAGTGCTAGAGCTTTGCCCAAAGAGGTAATGAGGTCCCTGCCCTGTAGAGCTTACAATCTTTTAGAAGGGTAACACTCCGATACAATGGAATGGGTATAGGTGCTGGAGTGAGACGTATGCAGTGCAAATAAAACAATCATCATATACTGTGCTGGTTACCAGTAGTGTAGGTTTAAGGCTAGATTTTAACCTGCTAACTGGGGTTTCTGACGTAAGAGAGGGGAATAGAATTCCAGAGAATGGGCCACAAGAGAGGTTTAAAGCGAGAGGGAACAGTAGGAGTGTGGGGTCTGTACAGGAGTTGGTTATGTGATGATCGAAGGTTACGGGCGGAACATATGGGGACACTAGAGAGAAATATATGGAGGTGCAGCAGGAGAAGGATTTTATGTACAATGCCACAGGTTGTTTTCTGGCAAAGAGGAGATTTGGTATCCTGTTTATTGAGAGCAAACAATACATGTAGCAGAGTTTAGTATGGACTGAAGGTGTGAGAGAGTTGGGAAGCAGGAATTAGTAGGTTACAATAGTCCAGGGCGCGATAGGATGAGAGCATTTTTAGGCACATTTCAAACTCAACAAAAACCCTTGCATTTAAATGCAGTTCTGCATTTTATTTCCTTTCTTTGCTTTTTTTTAGTCTATAGTTTTTTAGTCAGAACAATGAAGGAAAATTAAAAATAAAAACAAGTATATTAATCAACAAATGACATAAAAAGAATAAACATGTTTCTCTGTTGTATTCACTTGATCAACTGGACATGAAATGTAGTTCTTGAAAGACGTTTCGCTAGTCATCCGACTGGCTTTCTCTCATTCAGAATGACTTGTACAAAATCTGTGGCAATTATGTACCCTGGAAAATCCCAATAGCATATCACCGGTGTTAAGGGTGTGATTAGAAGTGGCTAAGAGGTGTTATAGGAACGCCCAGAGTAAGGTGTTAAAACAGCATTGTACATGGCAACAGTTGTGTCAAACCCCCCCACCTCTATTTAGGCTTGGTTTCTTTTTATTTTCACATAAATGGCCTCCTTAACACCTCTCTTGAACCAGTCAGTTCCTTTCGCCAGTATGTTAACTTACAATCTTCAACAGGTATGTCCTTTATCTTAAGATGCAGATACACGGCTATCCTGACCCGAGGAATTGGCTCTTCTGTGCTGGGCCATACCGTGATGCCGTTGCTGTTTGGTCTCAGAGCCTTCTGCAGTGAAGAATGCTCTGATTTGTATGTGGGGAGACCAAACAGCAACTGCATCACCGTATGGCCCAGCACGAGAGCCAATTCCCTCGGGTCGACTCAGCCGTTGTATCTGCACTTAAGGATAAGGACATACCTTTGAAGATTGTAATGTTAACATACTGGCGAAGGAACGTGACTGGTTCAAGAGAGGTGTTAGGAGGCCATTTATGTGAAAATAAGAAACAAGCCTAATAGAGGTGGGGGGGTTCGACACCAACCTGTCTGCCATGTACAATGCTGTTTTAACACTCTCCTCTGGGCGTTCATAACACCTCTTAGCCACTATCGAATCACACCCTTAACACCATGGCTGTGATATGCTATGGGATTTTCCAGGATACATAATGCCACGATTCTTATACAAGTCATTCTGATTGAGAAGGCCATTCGGATGACTAGCGAAACGTCTTCAAGAACTACATTCATGTCCAGGTTGATCTAATTGAATACAACAGATATACCATGACCTGGATGATGAGAACCTTCACAAGCAAACATTTGACAATTATACAGATTAAAAATAACTATACTAAAATATTGGAATATAAAATGAGCATATTTAGATTACGTTTTCTTCTTTGTTTTTTCCCAGGCAATGTCGGCTGTTCTTGGCTGTGGCCTGTGTTGACAATGTTGGACTTTCTCCGATGGCTAACCTCTACAAATGGTTGGACAAACATCCTAGCATGTCAGGACCTAAGGGTGGGTTTTTTTTTAACTGATCTGTAAGAATTGTATTAATGAAAAAGCAATGTAGCAATAACTGACTGTGTTGGTTGTTTTGACAAATATTTATTGATCTATATTTCAGGTTCATCAATGGGTGTGAATGGTGTGTTGCTTCTTGACTAAACCCTGACGTACAAGTAATCTCTTTAACTGGGCCATAGACCGTGCTACCAGGTCGTATCAACCGCTTCTGGGTGCTTTAAAGCTATCGCTACTGTGTGCGAAACAGGTATTAAGTCTGGTAATTAAAATGCATATTGTTATATTGTGATCATTTTATTAATAAAATATATTAATACTATTCATCCTTACTTGCAGAAATTATCCTTTCGACATAGTGACTCTCCGAACTTAGTACTTTTCAAGGCATCCGATACAACCGGAATATATGAAATCTCTGTGCGTTGATGGCAGGTAGTGTACGAAATAAAAATTATACTTGCACACTTTTCTTTGCTGCAGTGCAGTTTAAGGCCCTTACAAAGGGGAATCTGAAAAATCGACTGCAAAACAGAAAAGGTAATAAGATTCTTACTGGACAGCAGAATATACAGCAGGATTTATTTCTGTATATTCATTAGATCAACTGGACTTTAAGTTTAGTTCTTGAAGACTTTCGCTAGTCATCCGACTCGGCTTTCTCCAATTCAAATGCTTGTACAGAATCTGTGGCAATTATGTACCCTGGAAATCCCAATATCATATCACACGCCAAGTGTTAAGGGCGTGAGGTAAGAGTAAGGTGTCAAAACGCATTGTACATGGCAGAAGTTGGTGTCGAACCCCCCCTCCTCTATTAGGCTTTCTTTATTTTCCTTGACACCTCTCTTGAACCAGTCACGTTCCTTTGCCTATATGTTACATTACAATACATTCAACTCAGGTATGTCCTTTACCTTAAGATGCAGGTACACGGCTGAGTCTGACCCGTGGAATTGGCTCTTCTGTGCTGGGCCGTACGTTGATGCAGTTGCTGTTTGGTTTCCCACAATACAATTCATCAGAGCATCTTCAACTGCACTGCACTGCATATATGATGTCGCTTTCTTGTGTTTCGGTATTGGGTCTTTCGGATGTTCCAATTGCTGCCGTAGTGTTGTTCGGGTTTATAAAGCAGACAGGGATTCGGTGTTTATTAAAATTCTTCTTAATTTCTCGGAGACCCCTGCGAACATATGGATGACATGTTCTACTTTCAGTTTACTATTCTCCTGACTTCTACCAAGCAGTCCAAGAAAGCCAGTTTTGTGTTTGTACCTCTTCCCTTGTAAATTGATGTTTTGGTCTACCGCATTAATGTGTTCTGTGAAAGCTTGTACTTCCTTCTGGTGGATTTTAACCCAGTGTTTTTCTACCCTCCTCCATGTAAAGTTGGCGCACAATAGGTGAAACTGGAGATCCCATAGCACATTTATGTTTTTGCTTATAGAACGTATCCCTGTTCTGGGTGAGATCGTTCTGCGGTAGAGTGTCAGTCTTGGCCTAGCCATTTTCTCACATGTTCAACAGTCCTCCTTGGTGGGTATAACAGGTGACAGATAATGTCATCATAGACACCATAGTTTCTGTTGGCACTGATACTATATCTTCAATCTTTGGTGAATCTGAGAGTTCTGGATGTGATGATTAGAACTTCCCACCAATGGTCCTAAGATGTTGCTAGGTATTTTGCCCCTTGTATGTTACAGAGTTGATGCTTGCTGACTATAGGTCTTAGTGGTGCCCCTTCTTTATGTATCTTTGGGAGTCCATAGATGCATGGATTTGCCTCACCAGGGTAGAGGCGATGATACATGCTTGATCCAATGGCTTTAATCCTTTTGAAGCTGTTGTAGTAAGTCTATGAACCCTTTTTTGTAATGGGTGGTGGGATTCCTTGTTAATGCCTCATATGTGTTGTTCGGCGCAGGAGCATGGTCACCTTAACTGGTAGTCTGAGGTGTTGAGTACACGTGTCTTTCCCTTGCTCCCGTAGAATGCTGATACTGGAATCTTTCTTGAGGGGTGTTAAGCTCTCTTTCCTTTGTGGTCAGGTTCATGAAGGAGTAGCACTGGCTAAGGCTGCAGATACCTTAAGGTGAAGTTGTTCTGCCCACTCTGTGTACCTTATTATTGTGTTTGTAGGCTTCTGCGGCTGCTATATATCCACACAGGGAGACCCTAGGTGATGGCAAAATTCAAGCCCTTAGCAAGACTCCATTCGGCTGGGTAAGGGTCCTGTTAGAACCAAGTTTTCACCATTCCACCTTGTTTGATTAGTGACCACATTCCTCCTTTTGTATGCCAGTAGTTGTTCTCCTCTTGTGGCTGTTACTGGGATGAACTGTTCTCTGCCTTTTTTTGCCATATAGTGCTGAGAAGCTGGGCTTGTTCGGAGGAACTCCATCACTCTTTCCCAGATGGCCACAGTAGTCCAATAGGTGGGGGGGGGGTTCTACACCACTGTCTGCCATTTACAAGCTGTTTTGACACCTTACCTACGCTGGGCGTCTCCTATAACACCTCTTAGCAACTATCAATACGGGCCCTTAACACTTGCTGTGATATGCTATATGGGATTTTCCAGGGTAGCATAATTGCCAACAATCCTTGTACAATCATTCTGATTGGAAAGCCATGTCGATTGACTAGCGAAGCGTCTTCAAGAACTAAACTTCAAGCCAGTTGATCTAATTGAATACAACAGATATACCATGACTGGATGTACAGCCGGATTTGTGTTTGGTATCTATTCTGTGGTGAAAGTTTTTATTATCATGTTATTTTATTACAGTTTGAGTGTAATTTTGTCCCCAACCAATCAATTTTATTTAACATTTGAAAAGCTAAAATCTGATTGGTTGGGGCAAAATTACACCATTTTTAAAGTAAGAACTTTTATTGAATCTGCCTGTTAATATTGTACCTTACAGTTTTTCTTGTCTCCATGATCTCTAGTTACTATGGGACAAATTCTTGTCTTTGAACCATACGAAGATTTGATAATTTTGTTTATTTTTCTTAATCAGTCCTTTTGTTCCTTCAGGTTCTGAGAACCAACAGCTTTTTTGTTCTATTCAAAACGATAGCAAACAAAAGCTGGAGTATACTGTATGGTACACACGTGCTCCCCTCCGTTGTACAGGTGTTCTTTATACAGCTTTCCAAGGAATTGGCTCGATGTACCCAGAACTTACAATTCCTTGTTTTCAGATATTCCATGTTACTCTCTAGACTTTTGTTCAATGTAAGTACTTCACAAGGGTAAAGCTCCATACACCTGATTTCTTATTGGAACGCCTGTTGGGTGACCGTCAGCTGAGAATTGTTGTTGATCCGTCATGAAAGACCCACCAACCAAGGCGCCATACATGGGAGATACTCAGCCGGTCCAACAATCGCCATCGGCCTTTCCACAGAGTGAAATGCAGTGTATTTATGGACCATAAGGGTAACACACTGAACCTTATCCTGCTTATTACTTCACTCATCTATAATCAGTATGAGATACCTGCCTCCACGATTGGGTCAGTCTCTCTTGGTTAGTGGCTGGCTATTGTGGGGCCCAAATTGCGTCGACATAAAGGATCAGTCTATATTCTGTTATGTTGAGAATACTGTCGTGCTCTATGTTAGAATAGTTGAGATCTCAGGGGACACGTCAGTATTGAAACATATATGTCTGTTGACAACAACCATTTGTGTGAGCCTTTAGTTAATCTTCTTCGGTATTTTTTTTTCTTTGTTCAATAATAATTTATAAATGTATGACTTTTATTTAAACAACTAAGTAAGCAGTTTGTACTTTGCAATCCTATCCATGCATACTCTTATACAATAATTCAGTTTTATATGGTTTGGTAGGTATCCTTTAAATTTTAATAGTTCCATTTTTGGATTAGCAATTCCTTATGAATGAGAAGCACAATGTATCAGAGTATCAGGAGTACTTACCGCCTCTGTAGGTTTTTCGCTAAAAGAAGGGCAGGGTTGTCCAACGCAGAGGTGACGGAAAAATCTAGTTAATTTGGCTTGAAGAGCCAAATTAACTGTTCTTTCTATTCTTCTTCCATTTATTCTTCCTATTTTTGACATTTTTGGCTGAGTCAGACCAGGATAGGAGCAGGATAGGAGAAGTGTGCTAATACCTAGTTAGGAATCCGCTACATCTTACGCGTTATCGCAATTTTGGGACATTGTTTCCTATATACTATAATGGTAACAATCCTCAATGTGGAATTTCGAGGTTTATAAGGGCCTGAGATCAAACAGTTTTTTTCATGGTCATAAACACAAACGCTGATATACCCTCCCAACACACCATACACAGTTCACCTACGCTACTGACCTACCTTTCCATTCCCATGGCGCAATACTTTTTTTAAAATAAGTTCTATTTGATTTTCATTATACAATTTTACATTATAGAAGTTGTGGCATATTTGCCATATTCTCATTCCACGAACATTTTAACAATATTAGTCTGGAATATATTAGTAACATTTTTAGTTCATGTTGATTTGTACGTTCTTAGATCTACAGAGAACCCAAAACCTGTCCAAGGTAGATAATAGCGGTTGAATGATAGTATATAGCATATATGTGTTTAAGTTAGAAGCATTTTGGGTGTGTGACAATTTATTTGTTTGGTTGGTCTTTCAATTTGTTGTCCATGGGGGTAGGGTCAAGGAAATGTGGGAGGAGGAAAAAAAGGGTGGGCGGGGGAAAAAGGGGTGGTTGGAGTGTTGGAGTGTGGTGAGGGAAAAAAACAACAAACGGGGTGTTCTGGTGTGGTGTTAAACGTAATCTGGGTTTATAATCCAATTGGTGGAGGTGGGAGTTAAGGTGTTTTTTTCCATTTTCTCACAGCCAGGTTCCATATTTGTCAAAGCATTAATATCCCCCTTTTAGGCGTTGTCATTCGTTCATATTTGGCATATCCAACCATATTTCTGGTCTAAGGTGGTTGGTCTTGTGGGCTGTTTTTTTTCCACATTGAGGCAATTATTTCACCGTGTTTGCGCCAGACACTGGATATTAATCTCACCTGATGTGTGGGTCTATCTTTGGTGGCTCTGTCAATGGGCGTCAAGGGTCTGGAGTTAGAGTGAGTATAGAAGTTGTTCATTAAATTGAAACTGTCTTTCGCAGATTTTTTGTACTCTTGTGGCAAGACCACCAACAGTGCAGCGGGTCTTCTTCTTCCCCACATCCTCTGAAACAGTGTCGGGGTTTGAAGGATCTATCTCTTGTGAGTTTTTGGATGGAGTTAGGTACGCAACAACAAGGGGATTTTGTAACTTTTTTCTCTCACACATGTGGGTTGTGGAACATTTCTGCATTCTGTATTTATTTATGCATTCATGATATTTGGCCCAGTCCCTCTGGGTTGAAGTGTCGTTTTAGATTTTCGTCCCAGTATATCATATGAGATGTTTTGTGTGGAATTATCTTGTCCATGATATGTAAGTGTTGTGAATTGTTTTTTTTAGGGCTTGATGTCACTTAAGGCAATTTTCTCATAAAAGTGACATTGTTTATTATTTGGGAAACTCCTTTTCATTCAGTTTTTTGTGATGAAAGTGAGTATTTTGTATGAATCTGAACAATTCTGTTGAGGGAGTTTGAAGATAGTTTGTGCTGTTGTTTAATGTATGTATATCTTTTATTTAGAATTGCGGAATCTAGATGAAGTGGTATCCCTCAATTACTGTAAACCTAGAACTGCTGATGGTGAGGAATGCATGATAAAAATTGCTTTGTGGAAGGGGCCTGTTATGCTAAATCTGTTTGATGTTTCAGACATATAGGGCACGATACCCTATCAAAAGCTTTTTCTTTTCGTCACTACAGGTAGTGATAGCATGAGGATTGAGTGGCTTTTTAGCATAGTGAAGTTGTATTATTCTCTCTCCGATATTGTCTGTAGTTTTTGTCTGCCATGTAGAACCCCTGTTTTTGGTCAACTCTCGTGGATTATTTTGGTAAAATATTACTTGAGTCGGTTTGGCTCGATTTTGGCAAGATCTTAGAATCGTATTTATTAGCGAGATTTCTGTAGTTAGACGTCTGGTCAGGATTTTTTGCCTGGTTTGGGAATACTATAATGTTAACTTGTCTGGGTGGAAATTGTCCGTTTCTGTTCAGAATTGCATTTAAAAGTGTTTTGTAGGTGTGGAGGAGTGATGTAGGAGTGATTTATAATAGCCTGTTGGTGAAACCATCTGGGCCGGCGGGCCTTTTCCTATTTAAGGTGTTTGATTGCTTCTTTGATTTCATTTTTGAAATTGGCGAGTTTTTAAAGCTGTGGCTTCTTCCTCAGATATGGTAGGTAGATTATATGGAAAGGTAAGTTGTTTATGTGGATGGAGACATGTGTGTCTGCTTGTTGGGTGGTGGTACCGTTTTTAAAGAGTTTTGTAATAAATCTGCGAATCGGTCTACATTTTTTTTGGTTGAATGTAATTGCCCTTTCTCTAATCTTTTATAGGGTGTAATTTGTTGCGGGAGAGTCTTTTATTTACTTTCTGTCTGGCTAGCAATTGTATCGGCTTTGTTGCTTTTTCGTCAGTAAGTACTGGAAGCATACTAAAGGGTAACCATAAGTCAAAAAACTAATTTGATCACTCATCAATTAACGTTAGTTATATGTTCATACTGCAAAACCACCCCCAACTCAATGGGTAC
Organism: Hymenochirus boettgeri; assembly: GCA_019447015.1. NCBI lineage: Eukaryota > Metazoa > Chordata > Amphibia > Anura > Pipidae > Hymenochirus > Hymenochirus boettgeri. The sequence goes on from JAACNH010003594.1 coordinate 15,264, forward strand.
ACACACCTACGACGCTTCCTTACATCCTGTGGCAGTCTACTTAAAAGGGTAAATAAAGTCAAAAAGGCTAATTTTTGATATATCCTCAATAACAGTGAGACTAAAAAAAAGACAATCCCCTACCCCCTCAACCAGACCCGGTAAAACACACCTAATGACCTACCCTTCCATTCCTATGGCAGCTATACTTAAGGGTAAACTATAGTCACAAACAAAGTTCGATCCAATCATCAAAAATTTAATTTTTTAAAAACCACCCAACCTGACCCAGGTACACATACCTACAGACTACCCCCTCCATTAACCTATGCAGGCATACTAAAAGGGTAACTAAAGTTAAAAAAAAAAAATTGATCATAATTAAAAAAAGTTTGTTTTTTACTCAACCTAACCCAGGTACACACACCTAGACCTACTGATCTACCTTTTCCATTTCCATGGCAGCCTATTTAAAGGTACTAAATTAAAAAAAAAATCAATTTTGACTAATCACAACAAAGTTTGTTTTTTTAATTTATTACCCCCAACCTGACACAGATCCACCCCTACTGACCTACTCCATCCATTCCTGTGGCAGCCATATTAAAAGTACTATAGTCAAAAAACATCATTTTGACGCAACCTAAAAAATGTTCGTTATTTTAACCCCACCGACACAGGTACACACACCCATTGGCCTTAACCCTTCCATTTCTGCTGTGACCGGCTTTGCTTAAAGGGTAGAACTAAGTCAAAAACAAATTTTCACAAATTTTTTATAGTCTTTTTTTTTCACATCATATAAGTATATGGTCTAATGCAAACAAGACACCACACCCTACACAGACACAGTTACACACACCTATTGAACTCTCTTCCATTTCCTGCGGCAGCCATAAAGGGTCAACGAATTCAAAAAAACTAATTTTTAACCAATCACAAAAAAGTTTTGTTTTTTTAAACCGCAACCTGCACAGGTACACACACCTACTACGCTACACCTCCATCCTGTGACATACATATTTTAAGTTCACTTTGTCCTCTTTCATTGCCAAGCAAGATTTTAAGGGCATGGTCCACCCCAAAACTATAATCCCCCATCCCATAATCCGCCCCTATATACTCCCACCCCACTATGCCCCATTGTGTAGTGTAGTTTAATCCTGTACCTCACATCCCAGCTCCCTTATGTTTTCCCTGTAAGTCCGCCCCAACGTCCCCAAAAACTGAGATAGCAGAGTCTCTCCCCCTCCTTTCCTCCCGATTAGGATTCCCTCCCCCCTCCTAAACCCTTGTACCAACATTTCCCCTGTCCCCAGCCCAACCGCTCTATTAGTATATCAGAAATGCCCAAAACATTACTTACCTTCCTCTCTGTCCTCCCGCACTGACTCCCGCGCCGCTCAGCGATCACATGACGCGACTGCCAGCCCACCCCTCTTGCTTGCATTTCCTCGCAAGCAGAGGGCCTGGCAGCGTGGCGTAGGAAAGAGGGAAAGGTAAGAAAGTTTGGGCAGTTTCTGATATTACGAATATAGCGGTTGGGGCTGGGGACGGGGAATGTTTGTAAAAAAATTTCAGAAGGGTGGACATACCCTTTAAGTTTTAAACCTGCAGTACAGGCATCACACATTCCCTTTAAAATGCAGCGTTTCAAGCCAAATTCAAAGTTTATACTTAACTTTCCCTTTTAGTTTTTGAATTATTGCCCTCAGCTCTCATCACCAGGACCGGACTGGTGAATGGGGTGCCATTAGTTTTCCATTTTTAGTATCCATCTCTCGGGCAGGTTTATTATTTCCAGGAAGGTCGTGTTTGCTATGGTGTGTGCACGTTATTTATTGTTGTATAATATCCACGCAAATTCTTATAATCAAAGCTGCACATATGCATATAATAAATTGGTCTTGTTTTGACCTCGGTATTGGAAGTCCATATATGGAGATAGTGACTAGTGTAGAAAAGACCTCATCCTGATATATTGCTCTTGGGCTCTTCATAACTACCAACAATGTAGATCCAGCGTGTATTACTGTATAATGAAGGTCGGGAGTAAATATAGTATTGTATAGAATTTTGTTCCCTTCAGTAGTTTTTAGTATACTAATCTAGTGGCCATTTGTTGTCTTTTAGAGGTGATTCATAGGTTTCCTACAACTCCTCAAATGGGAGACAGATCATGCTAACCTACCTACTACCATGGCTCCATAACATTGAACTTGTATAGCCTCTTCCTTCTACCACGCGTCCAGCACCCCAGAAGAAGGAAGCAAATGATCGGATAAAAGAGAACCACTTTGTAATGCAGGATTAAAGTGGAATGGTTGGGGATCACCCGAGGCAACATCGCTGCGCTTAATAATCTCATTACATGACAGGCAAAGTAGTTATTCCCATTGCCAGAAACATCTGTTCTACTAGTGTTCAGATTGTGGACTTTTAAAACTACTATTAAAGACCATTGTATTGTCTAAAGCTCTCACCCACTACATTATGGGGTCTATCCAATGGGGAAGAACGCTTCTTGAGATACTGTATTTCCTATTGGTTAGGCCCTGGGCTTAAAAAGATGTTGGAACCACAAACGTAAAACAGTTTTCCTTGAAATGTATGTTTAAGCTGTTGCTTCTGTATCTAATAAAGCTATAGCTGCAGGAGATCACGAAAGTATCAAGGTTTTAAAGTGCTAAGCATAACTTACCATATATTAAGTATAAGCATTGTGGTGCCACACGCTAGTGAGTAATTAATAATCCATTATCGGAACACAGTTTACCATATATAAAGTAGAAACGCGAGTTTTTCAGGCTGTAAAATCACACTGAAAACTTGGACTGGTTTAATACTCCGAGTCATCACTACTTACCTTAGCACTCGCGCAACCGCACAATCATCCCTGTAACTGGCGCGGCACGCCTGACGTCACTAGCCCGGCGCCAATTAGTGACGTCAGCCGCGCGCCGAGTACAGAATTAGCGTGCGGATGCCGGAATGGAGAAGGCGCTTACTTCAATGCTGGCACCCATCCCACGAAGCCCTTGGATGGAGGAGAGCCCACAGTTTCCGGGATGGAGAAGATCCACAGTACAACTGAAACTGGGTGGAGGATGAGGGTGCATTCAAGATTGTTGGAAACTCAACTCGCAGGCATGCTGTTATTAGCTGGAGTTGTAGTTTCCAAATCATCTTGAATGCCAAGGGAGGGTGGCATGCAAGATGTTTGGAAACTCCAACTCCCAGCTAAAAGCATGCTGGAGTAGTAGTTTCGAAAACATCTTATATGCCCCCTCACTTGGCATTCGATGTTTGGAAACTACAACTCCGCAGCTAATAAAGCACTGCTGGAGTTGTAGTTTCAACCATCTTGAATGTCCAAGTGAAGGGTTGGCATTCAAGATGTTGGAAACTACACTACACTCCCAGCATGCTTATTAGCTGGGAGTTGTAGTATCCAAACATCTTGAATGCCACGTGAGGGTGGCATTCAAGATGTTGGAAAACTACAACTCCCAGCTAAAAGCATGCTGGGAGTTGTAGTTTCCAGAAAACCCCATAACTTAATGCGCCACCCTCACTTGGCATTCAGATGTTTGGAAACTACAACTCCCAGCTAATAACGCATGCTGGGAGTTGTAGTTTCAAACATCTTGAATGTCCAAGTTTGAGGTGGCATTCAAATGTTGAAAACTAACAACTCCCAGCATTCTTTATTAGGCTGGGAGTTGTATTTCCAACATCTTGAATGCCATTTCTACCCTCGGTTATACTCGAGTCAAAACTTTTATTAGGATTTTAGGTGAAATTGGACCTCATAGGTCGTTTATACTACGAGTATATCCGGGTGTTCATTTGCTCACCTTTGCAGAGGTAGTGGCATCCGACTCTAAAATCTTTCTTAAAGGAGAACTAAACTCAAAATGTTGTGAGGTTCTCATTCCATACCAGGTCATGTTATATCTGTTGTATCACTTAGATCAACTGGACTGAAATGTAGTTCTTGAAGACGTTTCGCTAGTCATCCGACTGGCTTTCCTCAATTCATCAGAATGACTTGTACAAGATCCTGTGGCAATTATGTAATCCTGGAAATCCGCAATTAGCAATATCCCAAGCCAGGTGTTAAGGATGATTGCAATTGGCCTAAAGGTGTTATAGGAACGCCAGAGTACGGTGTTAAAACAGCATTGTCACATGGCAGATGTCTGCACATAGTACATATAGTGTGGGTGAGAGAGTGTGTGACAGTACTGCAGGGGAGCTTGGATTGTGTGGGTGTGTTGCCTGTGAGTGACGATGAGGTGTAGCAGCTCCTACATCCAGCATACTTCAAATTCTTATATCTCGGGCCTATGTAGAATTTAAACGAACTAAAGGTACCCTGGTGGATTGGATGACTTATGTAATCGGATACATTAGAGAAATTAAAAAAAACAATTTTCTTCTTTTCTCACTATAATTGCCCTTAAGAAGAATTTTCAAAAAACAATCGTACCCTGTCCTGCTTAAAACGAAAACACCTAAGGCATCAATTGGTACATCCGAAGACCTCAATACCAAACACCAACTGTTGCCATGTACACTGCTGTTTAACACCTTACTCTCTGGGCGTCCGATAACACCTCTTAGCCACTATCTAATCACACAAACCTTAACACACCTGGCTGTGATTGCTATTGGGATTTTCAGGTACATAATGCCACATTCTTGTATCAAGTCATTCTGGAATTGGAAACGCCAGTCGGGATGACTAGCGAAACGTCTTCAAGAACTACAATATTCAAGTCCAGTTCGAGTCTAATGAATACAACAGATAAACTCCAAAATATACTTTTAGGAAAAGATATTATGGGTTGCTGTGCCTGCCCAAACTTTACAAAAAGGTATCCGTCTATTACTGCTGACCAAGGTCTAATCTATGGGTCACACACCTAAACCTCTTCAATACCAGAGAAGAGGCAGGTCTGAGATGTCACCTTTTCCCTCACCCCTGTTTTGGGCGCCTTCACTTCACAAAAGTTAATATTTTTGGTTTAGATTAAACCAAATTTTACTTGAAATGAATATTAGAATAACAGTGCTCTGGACCTTAATCATCTAAAGTTAAAGCTGAACTGAACTGTGATATCTGTTTGTATTTGATAACATCTTGGCAAATCGTGACGGCGTACAGTCAGTGGCAGCATGCAAGTATATTGACACGTGCATAATTGAAGTGTGGCATATAATGACTGCTGCAGTATGTGACAGGTGCGTATAGTGCTTGCGTGCATATAGTACGCATGCATATAGTGATGCGTGCAGTATATTGACAGCGTGCAGATAGTACTTGCGTGCAGTATCGTGACAGAGTGCAGAATATGACAGCGTGCATAATAGTGACTAGCGTGTGGGCATTAATAGTGACAGAGTGTCATAATAGTGCCTGCGTGCTATAGTTGACTGCTGCGTTCAGTTAATTGACAGGCGTGGGCGATTGGGGGGGTCTGTCATTTGGGGGAACAAGGGGGGGTGTGGGGTGGGGGTGCAGAATAGTGACCGGTGGGTCGTGCAAGGTCAGTGACAGGTGCAGTATTGGACAGCGTGCAGATGTACTGCGTGCGATTAGTGACAGTGGATATGTGACAGCCATATAGTGACTGCGTGCAGTAGAGACAGGTGCAGGTAGTTGACGCACCGGCAGTTATGGACATAGCGCGATATATGACAAGCGTGCATTAAAGTGACAGCGTGCAGTATATGGTGACAGCGTAGCAGTAAGTGGGGCGCACAGTATAGTGACACGCAAGTTAGTGCAGGTGAGTGAGACCAGTGCAGTAATAGTGACAGCTCGGGTCAGTATGGACATGCGCAGTATATAGGACAGCGTGCAGTAAAGTGACAGCGTGCAGTCATATGTGAGGCAGGGCAGTATATTGGCAGCAATGCGTATAGGACGTGTTGCAGTACAGTAACGGTGCACTTTAAGTTGTGTTGTACAGTAAAGTAATGGTGCACAGTATAGGTTGTGTCATACAGTTATAAGTGAGATGGTACGTGTTATAATTGCGGTGGGTAACATAAAGGACAGGTATATATACAGTGACAGGTAGCCAGTAAGTGTCGGGTACAGCATTTAGTGTCCGCATACAGTAAGTGACAGGGGTAACAGTTATAGGTGACAGCGTACGTATATACATTATCATACATGCTTTGAGTTACTTAACTTTCTTTTATGTCTCTCAACAGTATGGGGATGAGCTCCCAGGCCAGGAGGTGGAAAAATGTTGGGAATGCCCTAGTAACAAGTGAGAAATGGAGCAACAATCTAAGGATAACATTACAGTTTCCTAATAAGTCTTTGTGTAGTCAGCAGTGATAACACCCTATTGCCAAATTAGTAAGATTATTAACTGTACAACATTTTATAGTTATGGTTAACCCTTGAGACCCCTAGTGTTCATTTAAAATTCGACCTTATTGCACAATTTTATATATGTATTATAATGTTTATATATATAGCCCCACAGGGGACGCAGCCTTGTGACAATATAGAATTACAAAAAAGGTCGTTCTGTCTTCCTGTCTGTCTTTAGCGTAAGGGGGACGTAAATAAATACATAAATATATAATAATTGGACTCATGAAATATCAGTGCTCTAAAGGCATGTCCACCCCCCAAACATAGAATTTCACCCACTACGGCCCCACTGTTTAGTGTATAAAAATCATGATCATTACTTTCCCAGCTTCAAATGGTTCTCTGTAGTGTCCCTCAAAGTCCAGAAAAACTGACCAAGGAGCCCTGGCCACCAGTGGGAAATTGTTTCCGCCTCTGAGATGTCCTCTCAGGTTTTGGCTTGCTCAGAGCAGCCCCCCCCCCCCCCTTCCTCTCACTCACGTTTCTCACTCTCCCTCCCCCTAGTTTAAAATCCCTTTGGCACATATAGAAACTAGTTTCCCAAGCCCCAACTAAAGTATTTTCCAGAGACTTCCCCCGTCTGTACCTTCCCGCTCTCTCCTGGCTTTCTGAATGCTGGCAGCCACGTCCGTGATTGGCTGGCCTTCAGCCAATCAGTAGCGGTACGGCTGCTGCCAGTTCATCCCCCTGCTTGCGTTCCATGCATGCAGAAGGCTGGGCAGTGCAGCGTGAGAAAGCGAGAAGGTAAGTAAGTCGGATTATGGAACATATATTATAGGGCTGGAGCTGGGGGGGGGAACTAGCCTCTACTATATACCTAAAATATGTGGAAGGGGTGGACATGCCCTTTAAAACATGTAATATGAGGAAGAGATCCCTGCCCCATCTAGCTTACAATCTATTAGATGAGAACTACAGATACATAGGGAATGGTGGGGAGTACTAAAGAATAATTGGTGCAGTGTCAACAGTCCTATGCTGTCTGATCAGAGATAGGATGGAAGGTTTGATTTAAACTTTGTATATTTCGGTTTCTTGGACGCTGCGAGAGGGGAATGAAATTCCAGAGGATAGGAGCAGAAGAGAAAAACTTTAAGTGAGTGAAGGCAGTGTGAGTGGGGGTCTATGTAAGAGATGGTCTCTTAATTGAGTGGAGGAGATTAAAGTAAAGAGAACGGATTTTGTAGAGATAATGCGTTGTAACTGGGGAGCCTGGTAGATTGGCAGCACAAGGAGTTTATTTTTTTTTTGTCCTATGATGTAAGTTGAGATAATGGTGCGGCAAAGTTAAGTACGTACTGAATTAGAGAAATGGGAAGCAGGAAGACCCAGAAAGCAGAAGTTAGGATGAGAGATGATAAGCTAGCAGTAGTCCGGAAGAGAAGGATTACTGATTTATATTTTTAACTCTCTCTTTTATGTAGATCAAAGAAGGTGGCAATCTACTTATGCGTAAATAACACTATCCAACAATGGAAGAAGCTTTCTTGAGCTCTGACGACAGACTGAACCCAGTGAACCCATAGTTCAAACTTGCGATAACCCCTCCCTTTTATCGCTTTCACTGCAGCAACAAAACCTCCGCTGGCCCCTCCGGTAGGGTGTAATATACATTTTTTTATCACTGCTTCATTATTTTAGCACATATATCAACATAGTGTGTTATGTCATATATCACATAAGTGCATTGATCAACATTAGATCATTATGTATATATCATCACCTAATGTGTCTTTATCACATAGGGCATTATTTACATATATCACATAGGGGGTTTTGTACATATATCACATAGTGCATTATCAATAGGGCATATGTACATATTCCATAGTGCAATTTATCACATAGGGGCATTATGTACGTTTATCACACAGGCCCCTAGGGTGTATCACATAGGGCATTATGTACGTTTACACACACAGTGCCCCCTAGGGTTTGCACAGAATGTCACAAATGGTTCCTTTCTCAGAATCCCGAATTGTCATTAAGGGTATCTCCACTCATAATCAGTGTACTTGACTATGAAGAACGGAGTAACGGAGCTGGCCTTACCCCTCCATAGCAGATGGGATCACTCCATAGCTGTATACCCAGATTGAATCACTCCATAGTTGTATACCCAGTTGGGATCCCTCCATAGCTATATACCCTATAGGCAACAGCTGTTTTAACAAGACCCAACTGATGGCGTTCCTATAACCTGGAATTAATGTTATAGTAAAAATACATTACTTCCTCCATAGTTCCTTGGCAAAACACATACCAAAAAACAATATCCCCCGTAGATACAAAGAGTCAAAGACAACTGTATCTCCACCTTGTTATCATAGCTGATAGAGCCATCTGGAGTAGTTGCCATAATCTCTGGGGTTGATGCCCTTAAATGGCCAGGACTCATGATGCTTTGTTTTGCTACCCCAAAGCAAAGGATAAGGTAGTTCCTCCACAAAGTGACATAGTTATCCCCACTGCCTGCTGTGCTGGTTTTCTTTGCATTGATTGGACTACTGAAATGTAAAAACAAGATATTCACTCAGAGTGAAAAATCATTAAACAATCAATTCAGAAAAATATTACCAGGCTTATTTAATACGGTAAGCGGTGCAATATTTTTATCATAGAACATAGTAAAAAGAGAGAAAATAGACCACTAGTCTTCCATCTCTCATCTTTCTAACGTCGCAATTTTTGGAGTGGAGGTGATTTACTATATCATTTTGTTTTCATTTGAGGGGTAGCCTTGCCCTTTATGTATTACATGTATTAACAAAAAAACTAATTGCATTAAATTCTATACTTCTAAAATTCCCCTTCATGGCCTTTGCCTTTTTTTCTGATGGTCTTTGGCTGTGCATGTTGGCATTATCTTAAATTTATAGTCTGTGGTGGCTTACGAAAGGCCATGCTGCTGAGATAAAAAAATATCTATTTAGGAGAGCGGAAAAAGTCAGATCAACTTTGCAGGTAAGAACTTCCTGTTTAAGCAGCGTTTAGGATTTCCTAAGTGGGAACTATATGATCCAACACTGACAAAAAACATCCATTGCAATAGTGTTTAAGGGAACACTAAACTAGGAACTGTTCTTCATTTACTGTGCCAGGCATAGAGGAACCCATTACCAATCTCGCAACAGAATAATTCGAACTTAGAAAAGGCCTCTTCCCTGCTTTCTATACTTTTAAACTTACAGCAGGCTTAGTGCTAAAGATGATTTTTAAAGAAAAGAGAACAATGATTTCTATATGAAATAAAGCAACTACAATCATGTTGAAAAACTCTACTTGGTGTAACCCTGAAGTCCCTGGGTGAACCAATCAGTACCAGAAACTGATCACAATATATCAAGTACAGTATAAAGAATATTAACGCATTTCAAGACTACGCATTTGATTGTTTTTTATTCATTAATAATTGGCAAGTTGTTTGAATCCCAGTGTATGTCTGTATGACTTACTTTGGATCCACTAAAGGCATGAGAAGTTGCAGACGGGTAAATGCATATGGCCAGGCGTAACTGGGCTGTAGGGCAGAGCTTGGCAAGTTCTCCTGCCAGGAACGGAACAGCAGAGAACCCAAGGGTCTTTGACAGACTGTGCAAATATCCACACATGGGAGGACTTCTCACATCATAATGGCTGTTCACCAGTACAGCATTCCACTCTACCAGCCACTGAAGATCTACATGTGAGCAAATGGTTGGGTTGCCTAGACAGGAAACAAGCACAAAAAATAGATATTATCAAATATTATTCTCAAGTTATAAGGTTCATAAACAACTATATTGTTATAAAGCTTAGGCCAGGTACACATGTGCAGATATTTTGCCGAGGTTGACCTTTTGCTGCTATCGACCAGCCAAAATATCATTGGTCGTGGCTCCATAGAAGACCGCACTACAGGCCAACATTTACGCCATGTCCAATTGTCCTTTTATTCGATTAAAAGAACCATTAAAAAAGTACTGTCAATATTTTGTCTCAACTTACAGAAATATCAGTCAATCACTGTGTATACCTATCCTTACACTGTAAACTGCCTTGGACTGTCCACATTTTGCCTATGTTGTCCCTCTGTGATTACTGTAGACTTGTTGCTATTGTCCATGCAGTTTTTTTCTTACTTAAGGTGCCCATACATTAGTACCAACCCCTGACCGATCTTTGACATATCATGTTGTGTTGTCTTGTTCATTGCTTGTTCAAGACCTAATTTCCTACTTGTTCATTGCTTGTTCAAGACCTAATTTCCTCTTTCTTTCGACTTATTATTGTGCCTTTGTCTTTTCTCTGTGTGTTTGCAGCCATCAATGCCCCACAATCTACTTGGGAAATGTCTGGATTTGTTTATCTTGTTCAAAAACATTTTTCCACAGCCTAGTTTGTAAACAGCACATATATGACAATAAAACTGGGGGAAAACATACAGAATCAGATACTGCAACGTGAGCAAAGCTTTCAGTATGGAATGGCTTAGTTGGTCCAGAACATCAATCATTGGCTTGTCGTCCTCCTACAAGGAATACAAAGACGAACCAATATTTACAATATTATTACAACATATTATTAATTGTAATACATTATCAGTGAAGCTGATTTACATGTAATATTTGAGATTAAACATAGTTTCTTGGACTTAAGATTAAAATGTTATATAATGTTATATACATATAAATATATATTACAAAGCTAGACAGGCAGTTGTTGACAGTGAGGATCAAGTACTATGTATTATGTATGGAAATCTTTGTACCTCGGCTTGTCAAGAGCAATAAACAAGCCCGAACTTCTTGAGTATTAAAACAGCAACTTTCCGAGTGGCCACTTGAAAACTCATAGTAGCAATAGTGCAAATCTCCACTGCGTGTAAACAATTGGAATATGGCCCTCGTTCAGATTGCATTCGATGGTGGAACCATTCGTTATCAACTGAAAAGCAAAAGAGAGAAACATCTTACGTTCCAAACAGAAATGAGCTTTTATTAACGACAGTTTTGAAATGGAGAATTTAAGCCTGATCATGGCTTGACATGTCTTCTCGTTAGGCACATCATTGATACATGGTTCTGTGTGGCCAGTTTGCGTTCACAAATAAGAGATATAACGGCTTTTGTTAAATCACAGAGGTGAAGGATGTGTGTGCAGTATAATATAACAACAGCCAGTATAGGCAGTAGGTGATCAACAAGGTATACAACTATGGAGGGATCCCATTGGGTATAAGCTATGGAGGGATCCCAACTGGGTATACAACTATGAGCATCCCATCTGGGTATACAGCTATGGAGCTATCCCGTCTGGGTATATAGCTAGGGACGGATCCCAACTGGGTATACAACTATGGAGGAATCCCATCTGGGTATACAGCTATGAGCTTCCGTCTGGGTATATAGCTATGGACGGATCCCAACTGGGTATACAACTATGGAGGCATCCCTCTGGGTATACAGCTATGGAGCTATCCCGTCTGGGTATATAGCTATGGACGGATCCCAATTGGGTATACAACTATGGAGGCATCCCATCTGGGTAATAGCTATGGGGCTATCCTGACTGTGTAATAGCTATGGACAGATCCCAACTGTGTATAGAACTATGGAGCATTCCATCTGGGTATACAACTTGGAGGGATCCCGTCTGGTATATAGCTATGGACGGATCCCAACTGGGTATATAACTATGGAGGCATCCCATCTGGGTATACAGCTATGGTGCTCTCCCGACTGGGTATATAGCTATGGATGGATCCCAATTGGGTATACAACATGGGAGCATCCCTCTGGGTATACAGCTGTTGGGCTATCCCGACTGTGTATATAGTATGGACAGATCCCAACTGTGTATAGAACTATGGAGGCATCCCATCTGGGTATACAACTATGGAGGGATCCCGTCTGGTATATAGCTATGGACGGATCCCAACTGGGTATATAACTATGGAGGCATCCCATCTGGGTATACAGCTATGGGGCTATCCCGACTGGGTATATAGCTATGGACGGATCCCAACTGTGTATACAACTATGGAGGGATCCCAACTGTGTATACAACTATGGAGGCATCCCATCTGAGTATACAGTTATGGGGCTATCCCGTCTGGGTATATAGCTATGGAGGGATCCCAACTGGGTATACAACTATGGAGGCATCCCATCTGGGTATACAGCTATGGGGCTATCCCGACTGGGTATATAGCTATGGAGGGATCCCAACTGGGTATACAACTATGGAGCATCCCATCTGGTATACAACTATGAGGGATCCCGTCTGGTATATACTATGGACGGATCCTAACTGGGTATATAACTATGGGGCATCCATCTGGGTATAACAGCTATGGGGCTATCCCGACTGGGTATATAGCTATGGACGGATCCCATGTGTATACAACTATGGAGGGATCCCAACTGTGTATACAACTATGGGGCATCCCATCTGAGTATACAGCTATGGGGCTATCCCGTCTGGTAAG
>JAACNH010003595.1:0-28104 GCA_019447015.1 Hymenochirus boettgeri
TACATTATATATCTCTATACATTATATACCACTATACATTATATACCTCTATACATTATATACCTCTATACATTATATACATTATACGCCTCTATACGTTATTTATCTCTATACATTATATACATTATATACCTCTATACATTATATACCTCTATACATTATATACCTCTATACATTATATACATTATATACCACAATACATTATATACATTCTCTATACGTTACATATATATATATATATATATATACACTATATACCACTATGCATTATATACCTCTATACATTATATACCACTATATATTATATACCTTTATACATTATATACCTCTATATGTTATTTATCTCTATACATTAATACATTATATATCACTATACATTATATACCACTATACATTATATACCTCTACATTATATAACACTATACATTATATACATTATATACCTCTATACATTATATACCTCTATACATTATATACATTGTACGCCTCTATACGTTATTTATCTCTATACATTATATACATTATATATCACTATACATTATATACCTCTATACATTATATACATTATACACCCCTATACGTAATATAGCTCTATACATTAGATATACCTCTATACATTATATACATTATATACTGCTATTCATTTTATGGATCACACACACACAAATCTGATAAAATAAAAAAGACATTGGGGTGGTAGGAGCAGATAAAATACAGGGCAAGGCTTTGTGTGTCACTTGTGGATCCATATGGATACAAATACACACTTGAGGTTTTTATATTCTAACTGCCCAAGGCGCAATGAAAATAAATCAACTGTTTGTGCTTAGGGCAGTGTTAATTCATTCGGTCAAGTGTCAGTGAGGTTTGTATTCTTGGCACTAATAGATAGAAAACCAAGAGCTGTACTGAACTCTCCATTGTGCTGTCATTCCACCTGTCTGTCTGTCTATCTATCTCTCTCTCTCTCTCGCTCTTTATCTATCTATCCATTTCACTCTTTTTCTATCTATCTATTTATCTATCTATATACTATGTATCTGTAGGTCTGCCTTTCTATATGTATCACTGGCGTAGGTGTCAGGGTCGCAAATCTATATACTATCTCTTTAGTATCTATCTATGTAATCTATCTACTATCCATCTTTCTTGCGCTTTCTCTATCCATGTATCTACTGTATATATTTGTCTATTATCTATATATCTATCTCTATACTCTATTGGGGAGATTCAATAAGGCAGCTCCCGTAACTTACCTTAGCCCGATCCCGCGATACAATAACTGACGTAAACGAGATTACGTCAGTTATTGCATCGCGGGATCGGGCTAAGGTAAGGAGCGGGACTTTAACTCTCCAAAAGCCGTAGCGTTAGGTTTCGCGATACGAAGTAGCGCAAAAATTAATGCTACAGGTTTTGGATCATTAGCACAGCGCTACTTCCAAAAACATTCGGAAATGGCGCTGTGCTCTAAAAGCCGTCTAAAACCCACGTTAACCCTTTTTTTTCGGGTTAAGGTGGGTTTTAGACGGAAATGGGCTATATTGTATCTCAACCTATATATCTACTATCTATCTATATACTTTCTCTTTAATATCTATCTATGTAGTCTATCTATCTACTATCTATTTTTCTTGAGCTTTTTCTATTGATCTATCTATATCTATCTATCTATCTTGCTCTTTCTCTACTTTCTATCTGTCTATATATAAATCCATCTATCTATCTATCTATCTATCTATCTATCTATCTATCTATCTATCTATCTATCTATCTGTCTGTCTATCTATCTATAAATCCATCTGTCTATCTATCTATCTATCTATCTATCTATCTATCTATCTATCTATCTATCTGTCTGTCTGTCTGTCTGTCTGTCTGTCTGTCTGTCTGTCTATCTATCTATCTATCTATCTATCTATCTATCTATCTATCTATCTATCTGTCTATCTATCTATCTATAAATCTATCTATCTATCTATCTATCTATCTATCTATCTATCTGTCTATCTATCTATAAATCCATTTGTCTATCTATCTGTCTATCTATCTATAAATCCATCTATCTATCTTACTAATCTATCTATTTTTCTCTCTATCTACATCTATTTCTTTCTCTCGTGACCGTGTGTGGTTGTAGAGGACAAAGGGGTCCCAGCCACCTGACATTCGGTGGTCGACATTTTGGTATTGAAGGATGATGTCTAGTTGCGGGGGTGTCTCTCTCTATATAGCCATCAATCTGTCTGTCTGTCTGTATCTATCTGTCTCTCTCTCTCCTCTATATACAACCCTATAGTTTACGTTGGGAAATTCCCTTTGCGGAGCATTGCCTGTAACTGTTACTAGGGAAGTTTTTGTGCCATTGCCTGTGGAGTTTATATTCATAATCTGCTTAAACCCGCAAAGCAGATAGAAAATAAATTCGTCTTTTATCTGTTCTGTATTTCAGAAAAGGCAGATGAATAAGTCATAACCCGGATATTCCAGATTTAAATATTTTATTGAATTAGAAATGGTAATGTATTGCTAACACCCACAGACGCTTACAGCAGTGAGATCGCTCGGTGTAGACGACCCTGTGGACAGCCAGTGTCTGTTTAATCTTGTAGTAAAACAATAAGGTTGCAGGTGATCCCTATAATTGGGTTAAGGTCCCACTATCACGCTATTTGCAATGCGCTGCTGTACGTGATGCTCTGTGTGTACTGCACTCCAGGTTATAGCTGTGTTATTGGCAAGCATGCGATCTGCACACATGCGAACCAATAACATACAGGAACGCTGCGCACATAGTGGGAACTGTCCGGTAGCATTGCATCGGCAAAGTCAATTGAACACGTGAACGGAATCCAATTTTTTGCTAGGGACCTAGCGCTACATGTGAGTATTTTAATGCAAGCTTTCGAGAAATCTAATTTAATCTTGTAGCAAATATACGGTAATACGGGTCCAACAAACACCCTAAAAATCATGTATATGCCTAGGGGTTACTTTTTGTACCGAAAAAGATGCCACACTAGCACACATGCGCGCACTCAAATGTGCGCATCTGTCGCTGGCGTGAAATTCATTTTTAGCTCACCAGAAAAAGGACACAACGTGCTTAGCTATTCTCCTGTTATTGCTGTAACAGTACTTGTCAACCACCCACTACTAATCATTTAAAGTACCTCCTTTAAGGGAAAAAATTAAATGAATTGACCCTCTCTTCAATCCTCTGGGGATAGATCATGTGACAGACATAGTTTCTACCCGGTGGGTCTATATTTAAAGGGGACATTAAAGATATTTTGTTATTGTCTCAGTGGTTAAATGTTCCACAGGCCCTACGTTACACGGGTCGAGGCCCTGAATTTCTTAACGTGCCTCTTCATTAGCCTGCTGACAGGTTTGTGTAGTCGGCCAATGTGACTTGTCATCCAGATGCTTGTAAATTAAGAGCAGCAAATATAGAAACCTCCGAGGCGAAATGATAAAGTAATAATGGAAATGGAAAGGACGGCGTAACCCCAGCTTGCAGGGAGCGCACATCATAACCCATCTCCAGCTTTCCTTTCTAGCAACGTTCTATCGCCAGCAGCTAATTAGGGCAAGAGCTTGAACTGTACCCTGCACAGTGTGTAAGGGTTATCCTGGGTCCTTTATCCCCTTCAAGGTTAATCCTAAATGCTCCTGTTTATAACACATGTGGTTCCTACGCAGTCAATAGGACATTTACGCCTCTAGATTTTTAAAGGGAAACAGTGCTGTATTTCAGAAATAGATTTTAATTTCTGCCCAATTAAATGTATTATGTTACGGTATTATTGTACTGGGACGAATCTAAAAAATAAATTGCAAAGATTTATTTATGGTCTTTTTAAAAATATTGATGGGGCATGCACCTGCCAAGCCAGCTGTTTTACCCAATAATATGTCAATGTGCCATACTCACTAAGGGCTAGGCCCCGCTGACTCAATTCGGACTGTGTTTTGCACATTGCATGCAAATAGGGTCTGCCCCATTGGCTGCATTGTTTTCTGGTCCATTATTGCAACACACGCGATCACCATTTTTGGTGCGAATCACTATTATGCAAATCACAAGAAGCGCGTTGCCAAAATTGCAGTGGGGCCTCAGCCTAACCCTTGCCACTGGTTACTAATGGAAATAGGTGCAGTACCTACCAGTTTATCATAAGACTTCACTGAGGAAACATAAAGCTTTTAATTAACCAATAAGACGTTTGCTTTAATAACTGCAGTAGAACAGTAAAAGGGGAAAGCTGATTGGTTTATTAAAATTAACGATGAGGGTATGATTTTCCAAGTCACCGTGTGCTTTAGGGATCCTGAGAAATCATGGAAAATGTTTGTCACCGCCAAGGAACCAATGACAACCAGTTTGGAACCAATGACTGCCCCAGTATTGACCCAATCGGGATTATATGTCCCTGTTCTGGATCAACTAGTTAAGCCTGGGGCTGGTAAGTGTAGTAGATAGGGCTTGTCCTGGCGTGCGGTGGGGCCTGGCATGATCAGAACATTACAATTGCTCCATCTCATGGTAGTTGTGAGGTTTGTATATTCCTGTACATGGCTACAGTAGACCTGTAATTGCCTCATTGCTGTATTACAATGGGAACATCCTTGTACCTTGTTTATGTTCCATCATTAAATGTTTTCTGCTGGGCTTGGACACGCCAAGCACTAAGCAGTTTACATTGCTTATCATTTCCTTTTCTAAACAAATGCTTGTAAACCGTAAACCTATTGCACTCTCAGCGTAAACTGCTTCTCCCCATGCAGATCAGGTAAAGGACCAGTATTGATTTACTGATCCAAGCAGAAGCCTTTCCCAGCACAAAGTAAAGAAATTGGACTGGTGTCACATTCATGGAAACTCACGTTGGACTTGCCTAGAGACCCGAGAGCATCGTGTTTATTAGATATTTGATTTGACTGAAGTGTTTTTTAGATCTCTGCAAGTACAGTACAGGTCTGGTCGGTAGGTTAGCCTGTCTTGCCTGTTTTTATTCTGTATGCAATAAAGTTCTGATTTTAACCTACCTGGACTTATATGTTTATATGTTGAAGACGCTGCAGGGTTGCAGATCCCTCTCTCTATTGGATGTACGATTTTCTCGATGGTACGATGGTCTCTTGAGGTGCATTCCCCCTGGGTGGAACGTATGGTCGGTGGTTAGCCCACGGGATTTCGCGTGGTTTGCTTTTGCTGTGTACATATGGGCAGACACATACCCAAAACTGACATTCAGCTGTCTGACGGTTGGAAATAAAAGTTCCTGTGACGATATTTCGTCCAGGTTGATCCTACAGTCTATTAAACATGGCAGGGTTAACTGATCTACTTACCTGATTACTTGGTCCAACAATGATGCCAAAATGTTACCAATACCGGAACAGGAATTTAAAAAAAAATGTCTGACATTCATTTGAAGGGGGGAAAAAGGACCTATGCATTTTATAGACCTATTGGTGGGGACCTATGTGGGGGCTGTCTTATTCTATCTGCTATATTTAACAGTTACATATGGAGCATTTTATGGTCCTTTTATTGGAGAACAAATGAAGAGAGTTGTCGGGCTTTGTAAGGTGTATCTGAGCATGCGAGAACCGTTTTCCTGATGAAGGCGTATACTGCACTGGATAGACTGGAGTGCAGTGGTATATTGTCCATGGTAAATTGTACAGGATCTATTGAACTGGAATGCCATCCATGTTCAATGTATTGAATGCTTGGAATTTTATAAAATTGACCGTTCTAATGCCACACAAGAAGCATTTTGCCAGAGAAAACAAAAACATTTGGAAGGTTTGCAGAAAGTTGTCTTAGATGTTTAAAGCATTACAATTGGTCCCTTTATTCATCCAGTTACAAGGAGCCATGTGCTGAAGATAGGGAAATCATTATCACCTTGAACTTCCCTCTAGCCACAGAGGTAACTACAGAATGGATCTAGAAATAGCATACAATACATAGTAATGGAGGCATAGAGTAAGGGGAGTAATGTTTGACATCTATGATTCCATGGAAAGCCTTGGAAAGGAAAATCAGCCTAAATCCAGATTGCCAATTATGGTTAATTTCCAATTTTAGTTGTGGTGTGAATCCCACAAACCAGTCATTATAGGAAGCAATTAGCAGTGCTGTAATCGGTAATTATATACGGGCTAATGGAATATTTTATTTTTTTAATCAGTGCTGAATATTAGGAGCATTAGAGTGGGACCAGGATAAGCCCTGCAGAGAGGCTTGGAACGTTCCCCCGATCCCTTTATCTAAGGAACGGGCTGCATTGTTTAGTTTTCATGGTAACCAGTGACAATCATTTATTTTCTCCTTCGTGATGGTGTCTGGGGGGGGAGGGGAAAGGTACAAGCTGTCAAATTTACTAAATGGACGAGAATATATATTGCCCCAAACATACATATATATATATAATAAACCGAATATTGCATTTCTTTCCTTCTGCAATAATAAACTCCCAGGATATTGTTTTTTTTTTCTTTTGCGAAAATCCGAAAATAAAAAAAGGAAATAATATAAAGTGCTGCCTTGTTTGCAAGCTGCACCCTGAACTGCCTATTGGAACCTATTCTTGCTTTTGTATTGGTCTAGTGGCTGTATTAACCCATAGTGTCCCAGCATCAGCAGGGTTAAGGGATGTAGGAAAATATTGAATGATATGATGCAGGGCTTGCCGTAGCTGCTCATTGGCACAGGTGGTAGCTCATTTAATAAGAGGTGTAAATATTAGTTAATAAATGCAATGCTTTATAAGCATATAAATGAAACGTTGTATGAAATGGTGCAAAATGGATGGTAAATGTTTAAACACATTCCTAGTACTTACACTGAATGCATATTCATTTTGGAGCATTTAGCACAACTAGAAATTTCTGGGTCCTGACTAATGGGAAGGCACGCTTCTTGTATAGCAAGTGGGAAATGGGTGGAGCCTGACCGGAAGAATGAGCGGAACTTCAAGCCACCCATAAGGGGCATCTGAAAATGATCCAGAAATGAGGGCCGAGTGGTTTAGGTGGTGAAGTTACATTCATTATAATTGCCCTGGATATCAATGTTTTTGCTAGAGCTTTGGGGCTAGGCCACTCTAGTGCACTTCAACCGCGCTTCCGATCGCGATTTGCATGTGAGATTCGTCAAGTAGTGCATGTCATTGTGGGTGCGAGAAACTGTGCGTCCTTATGTAGCCATAGGCTGAGGCCCCACTATAACACACCAAATGATGCACGCAATCACGAGCGTTATTGCATGGAGATCTCTGTGCGTTGTTCCACATTTGCCCATGCGTTTTTGCAATTTAACTTTATAAAAACGCATGCGTTTGTGTAAAAAAAAAATGGCGCATGCAAAACGCAAACGCATGTGCAACTTAAACCATGGGAATTTTTGCGTTCCCGAGATTTTAATTTTAACCAAAATCACATGTGCAAACGTGCAAAAAACGCATTAGTGTGGCCTAGCCCTTAGCCTTAATGTACAGCAAATTATACGGCACACAATTTTGTGTTTGATATATTTTCGTGCATCATACTTCCTGGTTACCATCTACCGGGTAGGATTATATGACAGAACTGTGCTCCCCCTCTGGGCTACAGTTTGATTGTCAGCTGGTCCTTCTGATATGGCCATTTACACATGTACAATGGTTTGCGGGGATTAGATGTGCGACACCAGCACACGGACAGTGAATCTGCTTTAATGACGTTGATGTGGAATGACATTTTCAATGCACATTTCTCAAGGCTTGTCCATCTGCTCCACCTGGGAAGACACCATGTCCCAATCTGCAATTTAACAAACTATTGGCAACACCAGGTTCAAACCTTTGCACTGTTATAACCAAATGATTTCCCAATAGCATGTTACAGGTAAAGGCCTGTTTGCATATAAAAAGCAGCAGCCAATTTTATAATCTTCTGTACACGCCACATTATTACTGATGTGCATGCATACTAAGCAACCTGTGCTACAGGCAATTAAAGGCACGCTCAGTGCCTGCATGATAAATCATATTGCCCAGGGCTGTCAGAATACCCAGTGGGTTTCAGTGTGTTGCAGCACACAGGATACGTACACTATTTTATATAATTTTACACGACACGCCTGGCATAGGGAAGGCACAGGGAATGGTAATTCAGTCTGTGGTCACCGGGGGATTCGGAGACCTCATTCTTTTGTTTTCATTTTCTACACGTGATGCTCTCCGCACACTGGGATGGAGCTTAGAGAAAAATGGGGCACAAACTGAATGAATTAAAATTGGGGATATCCTAGGATAAAATAGGAAAGACAATGTAACAATACATTGATAAGAAATATATTCTTCCTTTAAATGTGCAAAAAACTACAGTAAATTGTATTTTATGGAGATCTCACTGTAAGACTTTTTGTAAATAGTTTAGAAAAGTGAAACGAGTGCCCACTGCAAACCTGTGTGTAGTATCTTCCTGCAACCCCTGTGTGTAGTATCTTCCTGCAGCCCCTGTGTGTAGTATCTTTCTGCAACCCCTGTATGTAGTATCTTACTGCAACCCCTGTATGTAGTATCTTACTACAACCCCTGTGTGTAGTATCTTCCTGCAACCCCTGTGTGTAGTATCTTCCTGCAGCCCCTGTGTGTAGTATCTTCCTGCAGCCCCTGTGTGTAGTATCTTCCTGCAGCCCCTGTGTGTAGTATCTTCCTGCAACCTGTGTGTAGTATCTTCCTGCAACCCTGTGTGTAGTATCTTCCTGCAGCCCCTGTGTGTAGTATCTTTCTGCAACCCCTGTATGTAGTATCTTACTGCAACCCCTGTATGTAGTATCTTACTACAACCCCTGTGTGTAGTATCTTCCTGCAACCCCTGTAGTAGTATCTTCCTGCACCCCTGTGTGTAGTCCTTCCTGCACCCTGTATGTAGTATATTCCTGCAGCCCCTGTGTGTAGTATCTTCCTGCAACCCCTGTGTGTAGTATCTTCCTTGCAGCCCCTGTGTGTAGTATCTTCCTGCAACCCCTGTGTGTATTATCTTCCTGCAACCCCTGTGTGTAGTATCTTCCTGCAGCCCCTGTGTGTAGTATCTTCCTGCAACCCCTGTGTGTAGTACTTCTTCGCAACCCCTGTGTGTAGTATCTTTCTCGCACCCCTGTGTGTGTATCTTCCTGCAACCCCTGTGTGTAGTATCTTCCTGCAACCCCTGTGTGTAGTATCTTCCTGCAACCCCTGTGTGTAGTATCTTCCTGCAACCCCTGTGTGTAGTATCTTCCTGCAACCCCGGTGTGTATATCCTCCTGCAGCCCCTGTGTGTAGTATATTCCTGCAACCCCTGTGTGTATCTTACTGCAACCCCTGTGTGTAGTAATTCCTGCAACCCCTGTGTGTAGTATCTACTGCAACCCCTGTGTGTAGTATATTCCTGCAACCCCGTGTGTGTATCTTACTGCAACCCACCCTGTGTGTAGTTATTCCTGCAACCCCTGTGTAGTATCTTACTGCAACCCCTGTGTGTAGTATATTCCTGCAACCCCTGTGTGTAGTATCTTACTGCAACCCCTGTGTGTAGTATATTCCTGCAACCCCTGTGTGTAGTATCCTCCTGCAGCCCCTGTGTGTAGTATCTTCCTGCAGCCCCTGTGTGTAGTATCTTCCTGCACCCCTGTGTGTAGTATATTCCTGCAACCCCTGTGTGTAGTATCCTCCTGCAGCCCCTGTGTGTAGTATCTTACTGCAACCCCTGTGTGTAGTATATTCCTGCAACCTGTGTGTAGTACCTTACTGCAGCCCCTGTGTGTAGTATATTCCTGCAACCCCCCTGTGTGTAGTATCTTCCTGCAACCCCTGTGTGTAGTATCTTACTGCAGCCCCTGTGTGTAGTATATTCCTGCAACCCCTGTGTGTAGTATATTCCTGCAACCCCTGTGTGTAGTATCTTCATCTCATCAGCCCCTGTGTGTAGTATCCTCCTGCAGCCCCTGTGTGTAGTTCTTACTGCAACCCCTGTGTGTAGTATCTTCATGCAGCCCCTGTGTGTAGTATCTCCTGCAGCCCCTGTGTGTAGTATCCTCCTGCAGCCCCTGTGTGTAGTATCTTACTGCAACCCCTGTGTGTAGTATCTTACTGCAACCCCTGTGTGTAGTAATATTCCTGCAACCCCTGTGTGTAGTATCTTCATGCAGCCCCTGTGTGTGAGTATCTTCCTGCAACCCCTGTGTGTAGTATCTTCCTGCAACCCCTGTGTGTAGTATCTTCATGCGCCCCTGTGTGTAGTATCTCCATGCAGCCCCTGTGTGTAGTATCTCCATGCAGCCCCTGTGTGTAGTATCTCCATGCAGCCCCTGTGTGTAGTATCTCCATGCAGCCCCTGTGTGTGCCATTCATGGGGGGAATTGTCCCCTACATTAGCCATTAGTTATTTGACGAATGGACAGTAAACTGGGGAGAGCTTAATAACTGCACAGAATCGCTCATCATTGTATCTTTAAACATAAATAAGGGCACGGCCACACTGCAACGCACACGGAATCGCATGCAATTTCATGTGCGATTTTGTTGCGTTTGCGCATGCATTTTTTTCATTAAGTATTGAAAAAAGCATGTGATTGCGATTTAAAATGCAGACCACAAATCGTAATCGCAACGCACCCATTTCCGGTGCGTTGCAATGTTTTCAATGATCTGAAAATACACAAGCGCAAACGCAAAAAAAAAAAACGCAGCCGTGTGGCCTAGCCCTAAAACAGTATATTACCAAAAGCTGTAAAAATAATTGTATCCTGGGCAGGAATAGAAAGAAAACACCCTGGAGGCCATTAGCAGTATGCACAACACAAGTGCAAATCCAGCAAAGCACAATTAGGAAAGACCAGCCGTAGCCAATCAGAAGCAGTCAAGGTATCCGGTTATATTTTATACATGAGAGAACATTTACAAAATGCATCTATCTAAGTGCAGTCTGGTTAACTTGTGCTTTATAGGAGGTAGGTAATGGTAAATAACGATTATCAGGTAGGACTGCAAGACTATAAGGGCTAGGACACACTGACGCGTTTTCTCACGCGATAATGATCATGCTTGCGATCCGTTAGCGTGTAAGAATTGTAGTAAATGTGGATGGCCACATTGCGTTGCATGGGCTGCGATCTGTTTTTGTAGCACATGCAATCACCATTTTTTGCAGAACGCATGTGAGTCGATTGCAGACTATTGTAAATATAAGTATATAATAGTATATATATTATAGTATATATATATATATATAGTATATATAAGTATAAAAGGATAGAAATGCACCAATGGCAATTTGTCAATTTTACATTACTGCAATAGAATGTTCCCTTAACTAACACTATTCTTTTATCTATAGAGATCTGTGTGTTCTCCATAGACATATAATGTTACATGGTAACCTTAACAAATTGTTACCGGGGGAATGAAATCAGGTCATTACTAGAGGGGGATCATAGATAGCAACCCCCCTTATAAAGTGTGTGTGGTTCAGTCCACCATGGCAGCGATGCATGTAATTCTAGATTTGGCAGATCAGTGTTAAACAGACTCACCAGATGAACTTGCTGGAGAATTGCCACAGAGGCATTTGGGAATATATTGTCTGGATATTGATTTATTTGCAGCCTTTACTTGCATTAGACAAAGTACTGTAAGTAAAAAAACTAAGCACAGACAGTATAACGCTGACAATAAAGGGTTAATGAAACATCCAGGTCATTTAAACAAATGACAAATGTATAATTACTGGGAACAATTGCCCGTTTCCCTGTTTTACACAGATGTTCAGCATTCAGCTCTATGGCTGTTATTAAACTACAACTCTCAGCACCGCCTGACATCTGCTTACTTGTAATGAGGCCGAGTATGGTAAGTGTATGGGTGCTCAATTTGGCCTTGTTGATTATTCACCAGGCCAGATCATCAACAACGCCGGATCGTATGGACGTTTTGACCGACTGAGCTCCCATACACTGATTGATACAATCTGCAGGTCAGCCCTGCAATTGCACGTCTTTATGGACCTTTATAACATAATGTCCTACCTTTCAGTAGCCATGACAGATAAGGCTAAATACACGAGAAGATATTTCAAGTTGACCGTCCGATATTTCCATATGTTAGTCAGTCGGCCCAAAATATTGGCTGTATTTTTCCGGCCGACACCAACCGCTGTTGGCTGTAGTTTGCGATCTCCTATGGACTGTACTGTTAGTTGGGAGCAGTGACTTTTGATGTGACTGGTGCTTTTTTGGCCCAGATGAACAGATTCCAAGCCTCACACCATATGGAATAATAAGGTTGTCCATGTGATCCATAGAAGGCCGCACAATGGCTCATGATTTTCCGCTGATCCAACCAGAAAACTGATTGGACATCTGATGGCCACAGACCGTAATTCAAGAAATATTGGTCGGACGGCCTGAAATATCTGCTTGTGTGTACACAGCCTGAAGGGTTTAAACATTTCTGTACAACCTGTGTGCACAGCCAGGGCTGGGATATCTGCCCTTTAATCCAGGTCTGCACCTGTTGTGCTATTACTGCATCATTGCATTTCTCCACAGAATCAGCATTAGGCAGAAGGTAACTTATGGCTCCAACGCTCTGTGCCCTGGAGAGAGATGACACTCCAAGGTACTGTATTTGACCCCTGTGCAGCGGACTGCATGTATATGTATTTATTTACGGTGTATGTATATATCTGTTGGGGGGGGAAACAAAGAGTCTCAACCCTCTGGGTGTCTGTCACAAACGCACATAGTAATATGATCATATTGGCCCCTACTTGAACCTGCTGATGTATATGGTCCAGTGGTATCGACGCCGTCATCTAAATCATTGGGCAGTTTTTAGAAATAGTGCACTGCCTTGGTCGATTCAAAATTCTGCCATTCAATCCAGTGGAGCACAGTGATAGCAGGGACATTAAAGGATAAGTAAAATAAAGCCTTCCGTCACTGACCTGACAGATCATCAACCACGTCTGACCAATCGTCCATACACAAGAGTCGTTCCCTGTGCGCTGGTGTGTAACTGGTCACACCTGTGATCACACGTCTGACAGTAGTACAAGCGAGATGGGATGTCTACACTGCCCGACCTCCCATTTGATCATTTAATTGGTGATGCTGGTTAATGACATACAGTCATTTGCATGTATTTCTATGTAGCAATCATTCAGGCAGAATATTGCATCATGACAATAAATTATACCCTGCTTTGAAATACAAGACAATTACATCACCCTGTACAGCCTTGTTCATTTCTATGACTAAGGAACTCCTTGGTGATTTTATATTGTTATATTTTACTAAAGGGGTGCATTATTCAATATATTATCTACTCCAATAGTAAGCATTAGCTTGTTTGCAATTTATTTCTAGGTGCAATGCTCTCTTTACGTCCTATTATTTTCATAAACAAAAGGCACTTTATTAAAATAAAAACTGAACTGGAGAGAATCCTGACTTTGCTTTTCACTATCCCCATTTTTTTCCTTTGTTTTAATCATTCTTTCACGGTTCAGTGATTTCAGTGATACAATCACAGCTAATGCTCTCATAAAACATTGATTCACATGATGAGCTAAATTAAAGACCATCTGAGAAACGACATCAACAGCAAATGGTGATAGTGAACGGAAGCATCAGCGATGGTTGTTCACTGATTCTTCTTATTTCATTACAAAGTGGAAATTTGAATTGCAAAACTGTTTCCTGTTCTGGTTTGAAATTCACAATTAGGATAATTTTTTTCAAATAATAATAACAACAACACCGGGTTCATGGAATTGTCTAGAAACTAACTTTATTTCTTGCTTAATTTTACACATTTAGATTCTTCATTTTCTCATTTTAAAAGTGAGAAGATTAAACACACTACGATATTGTTGTACGATAATCATATTATGTACGGCTACCACATCGGACCAAGAACTTTATCCCTTTTGGAGATGGGGATATTTCTTGAGTGAATATAATGAATATTATTTATCTGAAATTTGAAAAAATAGATAGGACACGGCAGAAATTTTTACCCGATTGCCTGGATTTAAATAGGCCAAGCATACACACGGAAGAACATCTTGCGGTCTATGGCCAGCATATGTGTGTAGAATGTAAGCTCTTCAGGGCAGAGACCAATTCCTTTCTTTTCTTTATACATAGGTAAAGGTGAGTGTGTGTAAAAATAACACACACGTATCGGTAATAAAGGGGAAGGATCCCTTATTAAAAAACATGATTCATTTTCATGTAAATATAAATGTTGGATTTGTATCAGAAAGGATCAGACTTCCATTGTGTGGATTAGATTGCACCTTCAGCCTTGATTGATAGACCAAGCTGTTCATTATCGCACATACAATAATGGTAGGGGCCTTTGTTATCTGCCATTGCCAGTAGGGCGTAGGTCGGGAAGACAAGATGGCTGTGTAAATGTGATTTCTCACACTGACACCCAGATCATGTAGAAATACAAAGAAACCTCTCGTCATTTTTTCCGGTCACAGCACTCCGTGTAATGAGATAGTGTATCCAGATACTGGTTGCCTCTGTGTGTGAGTTTATTATAGAACAAGCTAGCCATACATGCTTCAACTTGTGTTCGATTGTTTTCTATTTTGATTTGTTAAATCGTGTTCAATCTGTACTATATATCGATCACCATGGGTCGAAATCTAAGAAACGGATCTTTAAGCCACTGAGAAAAACGATGTATGGCGAGCTTCAGAGCAGGGTGCAAAGGTCTGCAACAGTTAAATAATAAATTACAGTGTTTCTTTGAATAGCTTTATAGACTGTGTGCACAAATGCACAGATCTACATTCTACATGCCTGCATTCTGGTAGATTTTTGTGTGTGCATTTTTACCCTGTATGTATACCACAGCCTGATAAAGTGTCCGTGGGCAAGCGATGTAGTGTGAAGGTGGCCATACATATAAACGATAATAGGTAAATCCTGTCCGGGAAGAATGGGATTTACCTATTATCGTTCGTGTGTTGGAGCTTTTCCTGACTGATCGGAATGCCGATGAACGACCGTAGTCGTCACTCTGATCGATCGGGAATTTTACTTGAAGTAGAGGGAGCTGATACGATCATGCACTGTATGGGCCGCACGACCGACCAATCCCCATACCGCGTACCGTGTTCCCACAGCATGTGTGCCGACAGATACCAATGTGATCTGTTGGCACACATGGTGTGGGATTGCATGTGTATGGCCACCTTTACTAATGTGCGAGTGTGTCAGACTGGACTGATGCATTGAAAGCTACAAAACTGTTGATACCATCTAATTCGGTAAAAAGCTGACATCCAATTGGTTGCTGCAATATAATAGCACTATTGCACCTCTTGGCTCCTGTACATGCACAGTTCAGCTGGCCAGCACATGGGCTCAATGCGGCAGTAGATTTTCAATCGGCCTAAAGTTGGGTTCACACCTAGCTTTAGCCTCTTTATATCTTGCCCTGCATACTGTGAGGCTTAAGATATTGGGAAATGTAGTTTCGTAACAGCAGGAAGGCCAGGGCCTTTGCTCTTTTTTTTTGATATTCCCATTAGAGATTGGAAAGGGGAATTCCATTGATTTCTCATTAGCTCGTACAATGGCCTATAAAGGATTTCATTCTCATTATTCAGATTATTTGACATGAACCTTTATTTTTCCTAAAACCACTGTGGTCACATGACGGTTTATTTCCCTGACCTGTTATAGATATGGATGAGCGATTTTGGCACTGGCTACGTGTAATGTGACGGGTGTACAAGGATCCTCTGCCTGGTCTCAGGAGATTCCTGGCTAGGGGCTTTGCTTTGGGGGGAATTAATCAATATCACATTCCCAAATTAACCATGCAAGCAGCATTACCCTTTCCGTGATTGGTTGCTATGGCCTTACACCCTCTCAGTCACTAATCACGCACCATTACATCAAAGTGAAATTACAATTGAACATTGGACCAAGGGGAGACACAAAGAAAAAGCCTTTGACTACAAATTGAACTGTTCCGTACAACACAATTATCACGTACTCCCAGTAAAAGTGACCCATCGTATTCTAAACAGCTTAACTATGTACTAGAACCAGTATGACAGCTCCTGCAGCTACCGACGATCTGAGTTTTTAGAAATATCACCGGAGCTAATTAAGCAAAGGAATTGAGATTATATATTAGAAACACCAATAGGAAAATGAATTTAGATGATGCAGGGGGTACTGGGTGCAGTTTTACTTTCCTGTACCCCATGTTATGTGCATACCCACTCCCCTGGTGGCGGGGCAAATACGTGAGTCTGGGGGGAAGGGTGGGGCAGAATTCAGGTCGGAAATGTTTTGTTTTTAGAGCGCATTCGGTCACCATTTTTTTGTGGATCGCAGCACAAACGGACGGTACTATATCTTTATAATACATAAGTGTGATATTTTATAATGGGAGCTCAGCAATGTCACTAAGTGACTCATTTCTTATATTTTTATATTCCACTGCTTCTCCCATTCCACTGTTCAAGTCTGGACAATGACTCAGCGATTTTTGTTTAACTTCACTAACGAAACCTACTGGAGCTGCTTCCGGTCACTTCATAACCAATGTCTCTCTCCTCCCTTCACAAAGATTTTTTTTTAACCGCATAGATGCTGGGCTGGGATGTTCCTATCTACTGGGTTAAAGTTACAGAAGGTATCTTGGGGGTTTAAATTAAGGTGGAAATAGGGACAAGGTTAGAAATTAAAATGTGAATGTGGTGAAGGAATCAGATACTTATTTGATATAAGAAATAATGCGCCCCTCTACATTATGATATAAGGATATTATGCCACCTCGGATTTCCCTGTCTCTATATGGTCAGGGAACTCCTCGGTGGTGTTATATCCTTATATTACACTGTAAAGGACGCATTATCCCTTATATATTATAACTCATTGTATAATCAGTCACTGACATACCATATGGGAAGGGAATATAAACACTGTTCTGATGGTTATGACACACGAGATGGGAAATCATTTAAGTATTGACGCAATTCCAGTTCAAAGAAATAGTTTTTGGCTGGAGGGCCAAAGTCATCAGTAGCCAATACTGCATTATAAATAGCGCTGGCAGCCTCAATATAATGCTGATCTAAGATCCACGGACAAGAGACAGTATCTCTAGGCATTTTACATTCACTGCCTTCCAAAAAGACTCAGAGCATTCCTATCAGGTTGAGAGAGATCGGATCTGGGGTGTAGCTACTGGACTATACCCTCCCTCCCACATAGGCACCACCTAGCAGCTACACAAAAAGGGGGGCGCCATTCTTTCTAGTTATCCTCATGGGGTGTGTGCTGATTAATTCTTTTTACCCCATTCAATGAATTCTGTGCTTGCTCTTTTGGTATTTTATCTCAGTGGGTGGCGGGATCTGATGTATGGGGATGGGTGCGTTGGGGGGCCCTGTTTGAGTGCGGTTCCTGGTGCTTAGTGGGTTTCAGGCCCAAATTCTGCCTGTCTATAAGTCAATTTCAGGTTCGAACAAATGCCAAATCAAAAGCCGCTGCCATTGTTACCTGTGACATGGCACATCGTTCCCCATCCAGATATTGCTTTACGGTCAGCATTACATCTGAAAGTTATTGGAACTGGAAGTTGTCCAGAACATCACAGTTTTGTCGGGAGGTAAGAGCTAGTGCACAGGCAACTTTAGTTTTGTAGTAACGGCACTGGGTTGGATTGGCTAATTACCAGGGGAAATATGACAGAATACAGTGGACACTGCACAACCTACTAATATATGTGCCATTTATCTAGAAACCCACCACTTTGTAACTTTCTAATACTAGATCATCATTCCATTGGTCAGTTATTCACCCTGCCCCTTTGGTCATCGTGATTGTGCACTCCTTGCCAATGACAACAAGCTGCCATATTTGTTGTTTGGTTACTTCCTATGGCTCCATAACCAGTGGTTTTTCACACTGAGTTTTATTAATTTCCCATTTGTCTACACAGTTGGTTTCATTGAATTTTAGGAATTTAGAGACTTGTGAATTGAGCCTATGAAATCTATTTATAATAATACAATTTTATTTAGCCATTTAAATCTACAATACATTAGACTGTAGACGTCACAAGTCCATTAGTAGTTCATAGATAAGAGGAGACATTTTGTAAAACTTATCTCCAGAATGAGTCATAGTTTGTCCACTTAACCAAGCCAGATTATAAGGGAACGGCTGCTGTTTAACATGGGAACGGTCTCCTCACAAATACTTTCTTCAGACCAACACAGGGATGTTGATACCAGGGGTTGTGACTGCATCAGGACCAATCTCTAACCCAGATGCTGCCGAATGGGGCTGAGACCCAAATTCTGCATCAGGGCCCTTTTGTAGTTAGGCCATTGTGTATTTTTTTGCATTTTTCTTTACATGAAATGTTTTAAATTGAACCATCTTTGTTCTAGTTACAAGTTTAATTAATCAGTTTGTGCCTTTCTAGGAAGCTATTTGTCTGTGTGTAGCAGCTCAATATCACCCCCAGCTGCCCGCACATGGACTAAGCATAAGCTTTTCATAGGCAAGGAAATTTCAGGCACCCCCATGGTCTGTAAACTACCCAGATAAGAGGCCCATTTATCACACATGCCAGTCTTGTGTCTTTACTTTAGCAGTATTGGGCATTGACGTGAGGTTGTCATTAAAGCTAGTGGGCATTTTTTCCCTTCGTTCCTCTGCCCCCCAAAATATCAACCATAGTAGACTCAGCTTGGCCATGGCCTTATGTCCTTTATAAATATAGGATTGGGGGCTGGTATTTTTCAATTGTTCTATTATAGGATTTAGATAAATGGTCATCCGCATTCAGTGTGATTACCGTATGTAAAAAGTACGAACCCAATTCGCTCTGTGGATCCTGGGCCTTCTTAGTGCCTCAGGTCTGCAAGACGCACAGATTTGGTCATGTATGTATTCATCTGCCATCTGCTCCGTAAGAGCTGCTTTCTGCTTGTTGGAATGATTATACAAAGTTTTGTCCCTGACCTGAATAGAATACGGCCCAGGGGGAGATTTAACAGCTGATCTAGTTTATTTTAGTCTGGAATTCAAAAGAGTTAAGGGTTGCTGGAAATGAAATGTCCCAGAATTGGACAAACATGTTCCCCATAATATTGGAAGGATCTACAAAAGCCCAATGCATATTAAACCAGGCAATAGATAATGGACCACACAGCATCTTCTGCTAACGGTCTGGCATCCCAGGACATACATTGTTTCAAATGGGCAGGCTAGATGTCTATGTTTTTATGTATTTATTATGACATTAATGCTAATTAATATGCTTGAGGTCTCTTCAGGTTGCAATGGGGTATACAGGACCCTTAAAGGGCCACTCACTACTTTCCTTTTATTTGTCTTCTCTGTCTGATTTCATTGAAAAATTGTGACGTCTACAAGGCACTAAAATATCTTACATTTGGTGTCCTTTACAATAATAGTATGATTAATAAATGTTTTTATTACAGCTTTACCAAAAATCCTTGGCTTTATTTTTCATTCATGAAACCTTTTACTAGAAAGATTCCAAAATCTGCCTTCACACTCCCTTTATAGGACATTATACAGCATCGTTCTCGGTAGGTACAGATTAATACTTTTAGCAGATTCATTTTCATAATTAGATTGAAATTCCTTTGGTTATACATGTGCAGGACAGAACATTTATAAGGAAAGTGACAGCATTTTGTAGTAGAAAAGGCCATTAACAATTACCCACAATGCAATGGAGTGTCACATCTTGCATTGAAGAGGTAAGCACTGATGACATTGTGCTATCAGTCAGCAGGAGGTCCCTTAAGGACTAGAAGCAGGAAACATTAACCTTTTAACATGTCATTGCAAAGGTAACACAGCAAACTTGTATTTTATCCTAACTTGTTTGCAGACCTTAGTTCTCCCTTTAAGCTGGGTACACATAGTTCCAGTCTCTTTAAGATTCTTAAAGAGCTGGGACTGACATTCTTCCAGTACTTTAGTACAGGGGGGAGTCTGAGGGCAATGTTCTAAACGTAACGAAAGATCCCAGTGCTGATGGGGAGCGTTCTTCGGCATCGAGAACGCTCAATCGTTCAGTACACACATTGCCGCAAAAGTGTGATTCTGAATGAAGAACATAATGCGTGAAATACTGTACACATGGTATAAACATTAGCATTGTGTCTAATGGACTTTGCAAGGGGTTCAATGCAGAAAGAACAGTAAATAAAATGGGGATAATGGACATTACGAAACGGAAATGTATTAGGGATATTATCGATGATGCTTTCAGATTCTGGTGTATGGTGTAGTGGTATTTTCCATTAAGGAAGCCAATTCCTAATTCACAGCCATTTAAGAATGAAACCTTAATGTGTAGTGGCTGTTTTTAGTTTGAGTACAGTGATCATACTTGTACCTGCTGAAATATGTTAAACTAAAGTAAACAATAAACCCATAAGTTCTTTTCGGGTAATTAGCCTTTGGAAATTTAATCACATTTTGATGATCTGTCCAATGACCAAACCCCATTGGATGATGGTACGTATAGTCATCAAAGACACCTGACACTCACCTGAAACATTGTTTGATTTTGTCTCTATCTTAGTAATATTAACCCCTGGAGCATTTAGGAAAATGCTTACTAAGACCAGATCCTTCCATTAGCCTAGCATGCAGATAACAACAATAACTGACATTTAAGTCACCTTGTTACAGTCTGTAATATTTTATTAAACACAATAATGTTAAGTTGTAAAATCTCTATTAGGCTGAGAACTTTAGAGTCACATTCCTCTTACGCGAAAAGTATTAAAAGTGATCAAGTGATTAAGTGTTCTGTGATGGCCTGGACTGTAATCAGGGCTACAATGGCAGAGCTGGAGGAGGACCATTTTTTAAGATCCAGGCATGGAGGTAAAAGGCAACATTACTGAAAAAAATTGCTTTTCCTCATTTTAATTTATATGTGTAAGTAATACTTTGTGCGTGGTGAGTTGCTGCATGTCTTCACTACAGTACTTGTTTTGCTCAGGCTCAGTCTCTCCCTCCCTCTTTTAACCACTCCCCCATTCCATCTGACCAGACTTTTTTTTTTATATATGGGCCAGTAATAACTATAAGGCAGCACTTGAAATGGGAATGGTCCACAAACCAACTGTCAAAACTGCACACAGCATACCAACTGTCAAAACCCTGTCACCAATTCAGCTACAGCATAACTGCTAACGGAGTTTACGATAATAATATGGCACTTGATTGACAGCTGAAATGTAAGATGCTTCAGATTGGATATCTAAAGAAATAGGTGACAGATCAACACGAAAAAAGTTACAGTGGTGGTTGGGAAGAATTATATATCCCACCCATTATGTCATATTTAAATGAATAAAATAAGTCATATAGACACGTGAAAAAGTCTAACGCCTACAGAGCATTGTGGGTAATATCTGCAATGGCTACAAAACTTTGCAAAAGCTACAATAATGTATTGGGGACCAGAATACATGAAGTGACCTGATTGACCTCAGACACTGACCCTGTCAGTAAGTCCTGTCCAGCAAGTGACCCAAATCTATTCTGGGACAGTAACTTAATCTATGTCATGTAGGTCTGTGTAAACAGTGTGTGAGAGCCCTCATGGCAGGGTACACATTGTTTATAATCAAGAGCATTGGGTGTATATTTGCCCTTTATTTGTTTTTTGTAGTATTGCTTATGAAAGCAGTCTTCCCCTCTTCCCATGCCCATAGTGCGGGTATCAGTTTACAGCTTGCAGCATTTCTATCTAAAGCATTGTACTGAGCAATCCACACTGATAAGAACTGACAAAAGCCCAGTCTCAAGTCCTTCCAAGCAATCGCAGGAAGGCAGCCAGCTGATTTGGCTGCTATTTTTGGTGTTCTGCATATCACGGTTACATATAGAAAGGATGGCTGAAGCTTACAAATATGGTAATTCATCCAGGAATCCTCACACGACTTTTGGTGGACTGTTTGGAAGTCTGTTGGAGGTTCAGTTTCCTTCAGGATCTCCTTGAGGACTGAATATTTATTTTGTATTTTTGTGAAGCTCTTCTGTGCGGTCTTTTTTGGGGTTTTGTATTTTGTGATGCGGAGTCCACGGGATTAAATACGTTCTCACGTTTCGTTGGTCGGGAGAGATAATGGCTGTAGAAGAAGATCACATCTCTGATCACGTAAGAACGAACGATACTGTTATGCAGAGTCGAATGATGGACTGGTGGTTGGTAGAGAATTGTGCATGTGTGATGTGTATGTTTATGCGTACAGTATGTGTAGATCTGTACACATTTAAATGCCTGTATAAAGCAGCACATTGTCTGTATCGCTTGTACTTGCCTGTTAAAACAGTAGCAGTTTGTCCCATCTTCCTCATGGTATTAGAGGTCATTCTATGAATAAGATTTAGCACAGTTTGTAGGGTAAGATTTTGCCTGTGCTATATAATCTGCACAACCAATCAGATACCATTAAATGTTTTCTAACAGCAGGAGACCAGTTAAAAGGTATCATCTGATTGGTTACTACAAATTTACAGCACAGACACATTTTTGCACCTTGTATTAAATAAGCTAATGGGCCTTAAACCAATCGGTTATTTTGTTCCCAAACATTTAATTTAATTTAAATAGTTTTGAATGCACTTATGTAATGTAAAAAATGTAAATCCATAGTTAGCCATCATGTCTAGTTAGGCCTTGCCTTTAATAAAATACAAAACTTCAAATGAAAGATTCAGTGCAATTAATATCTTGGGTAGTATTTTCTTTCATTATAAGCTTGGTGGGCATGGCCAATGAGGATGCAAGATTCAAAATCAACCCTTTCTGTTTCTGTTTGTGAGTATGTACAGTGTAGGTTTATCTGTAGGACATTGAGAAGCTGGCATTGAGTGTTTTGTGCTTGTACTGGGCCTGGCTATGTTGGTGCCATTACATTGTTGAATGGTTCATGTGAAAAACTTTAGTGTATCCATCACACAATGTAGGATTTGGTACCTCGGTGACCTTATCATGGTACAAGGTCACAGTTGTTTTCTGAATTGCTTTGTCCTCTTTGAAGCATTTATCTTAGATTTGTTTGTTCTACTGACTCCGCATTATTAAAAGTAAAATTATTAAAGGAGTAGTACATTTAAAAAACAGGTAAAATTAAACTGGGGTGGGGAGGTAGTGTTAGGAGGGCCAGCATGAAGAAAACTACTTCTGCCAGGCTTCCTCAGTACTTCAGCACTATCTTTAATACAGGAAAGCCCAGGACACATACCAGGCAGATGAAAATTGTACTATATGCTGTGAGGTAGGAATAAACAATATGATTGGGTGCATGCTGCATACCTGGGCTATTACCATATATACTCGAGTATAAGCCGACCCGAGTATAAGCCGAGGTACCTATTTTTACCTCAAAAAGTAAGAAAACATGATTGACTCGAGTATAAGCAGAGGGTTGAAATTATGGGAACTCTGCTGTCCATAAAAAGGCCTCATTCCTTGGCACTCCAGATGTTTGGAAACTACAACTCCCAGCATGCTTTAGTAGCTGAAAGTTGTAGTTTCCAAACCCCTTTAGTGCCAAGGAATAAGGCTTTTTTATGGACAGCACCCCCCAGGAAAGGCCCAAAAACATTCCCCCTTAGAGAGCCCCCACAGTTCAGGTAGTGAGGTGGTACTCACATGTGTTGGTAAATCAGGGTAAGGAAGTGACGTCACTACTTGGCACCGGGCAGTAAGTTAGACAGCCGCCGAGTACGGACGTCAGTGCAGTGGAGACAGCAGAGTGCCAGCAGGATCCAGAGATTCAACTTACCGGTACCTGCTTACATAGACAGAAAGTAAGCAGCAGCAGATTTTGGAAAAAATTGCTGTGACCCGAGTATAAGCCGAGGTCGGGTTTTAAGGCTATTTTTAAAGCCCGAAAACCTCGGCTTATACTCGAGTATATATGGTAACCCATAGCAACAAACCATCCAATAACTGGCAAAGTGTAGTTATGTAAAGCACATGTTTTGTTGTCATGGGATACCATGTGATGCAATAAGCCAAAATGCTAACACTTAACCTGCTGCAGACAAATGTATTTTTAGATCCTCAGTGTTCTAGTTTAAAAGCCAATCTTTGTAACCCTTTTACAAATCTAACATTTTAAATATTATTAAATTATTTGCTTAATCATCAGTAGTGCTGAGCCAGTATACAAGTTACTGCAGTATAAAGATGCAGCTGCAACAGTTTTACTTCCAGCCTGAAAAAATTGCCATGGCTTAGCTATTCCCTTATAGGCTGCTGAGTGGGTACCAATACCTAATCTTCCTGTTCACAGCTGTACAGAAAACACGAGAGTCAGATCTGTTCTATAGAGCACGTGTGTACACTGCATACTGACATCATACTGCAGCCCATGAGTCTGACACTGGGATATCTGACACCATTAGTGTTCTTGCAGTACACTTCTGTAAGAATGCAGAGGTGAACTGAAATGTCATTTGAACAGCATTGCTACTTAATTCCCTTCTAAACCATTGTGTGTTATTTCTGTGTCTTGGATAACCTAGATAGCCTGGTGGAATCGCTTTATTCAAGGTTGCTGTTCTCAGTTTAACATATATCTATCTATGTATATATCTAACTCATATATATATGTATATATAATATTTTTACTGTGTGGAATACATGTCCAGTGCAGTGAGAGCCAATCAGTAAATGCCAGGGTACAGTTAATCATGAAAGAAGATCTCTGATTGGTCCATGTACATTACATCACTTTGGTACTTTGTTACATCACTGCAGTACAAATCTTTTTTGTGGTTCATCTAATATAATAATATAATATGTAATATAATAATATAATATATTATAATATAATATGAGGAAAGCAACATTTAGGGAGACAATAGGTGTCCTTCTAGCTAAACTTAAGCTCGCTTAGCCCCTTTTGTGACAGAGTCCACGATATAGCCAATGGGAAGACAGGCTCTGCAAAGAATCGTGTCTTCCCATTGGCTGTCACTGACAGTGGGAGAGGGGTGGAATGGACTTGAGCAACGAGGGGAACTTTCAGTAAGTATAACTGCTGTTAGGTAAAGCAGTTTAGGTCCTCACCCTGGGTTTTATGCAGCTATGGAACGGGTAAATTGAGTAAAGTTACCCTTTAAATATCTGGTGTAAAATATGCAATTTTGTCTAAATTTTTGTAAAGAGGCTAAATTGTCACAACCCGAAATTTACTGCAATTGCACACAATGTGGAGCAAGCAACACAATGTTGCCACAAAAATCCTGGCTCCAAGCCGTTGAAACCAATAAGAATTCTCAGTGAATGATCCCCAATATCTTTGCTTAGGATTGCAAGTCACACAGATGCATAGCACATGGGAGCGTAAGGAAACTCATTGTATTCTAGCTATATATGTACAGAGGGAAAAATGTGTTTGATGCTATTTATTGCTGATATGTGGTTTGGGGGAATTATACGAGCAGTCGTTTTGACATTGAGATTTGTGCTGTACCCACCTTGGCTTTTAACACAAGATCGTAACTGTCTACTGTGATCATTCCTTCCGAACGCCTCCTCCTATGTTCTAATATTACGGTTGCTGTCCAGTTACACGCCATCCTTTTTAAACGTGTCACATGATACACAAGAGAAGGCAAATCACTGCATCCATCTTGTTCCAGGGCCTAACAGATGGTGTAAACCCTTGCGTGACACTAGTTATGTAACACTGAATTTTTATCCTTTACTGAGATGTCCAATAAACCTGTCCTGATCTGATCATGAAGAGACGTGTGGAAGACACGTACATACTTCACTTTCCGTGGACAGTGCACACGGTACCATGAGATGATTTGGATCCAAGTTTTGGGGGAGCTTTGTTGAAGGGCGTAGACTAAGGGCCTTTTCTTCTGGCAAACCAAACTAGCTCTATAGACCAAGTCACACAAATAAGTCTTCCTGGGATTGGGGGGTAAAATACCAGGAATAGTCACTTTCCAAAACTCTCAGGGTTCCTCCTCCAACACATGGCAGCAAATAAGATCCTGGAAAATCCTATAATAATGACCAGTGTTGTAGAATATTGTGTTATCTTTTTATTGTGGACTAAATTCATTTCCTGATGTGTGACTTCTCACTTATAGAACAGAATAAGGAAGATGTTTGTTTCTTGAAAGCTTGCCCACAAATAAAGGTGTTCTACAGTACTCTGCATTTTATAATAAACTCCAAAACTATAACCTTCAGGGGAGGATTGGGCTAGTAGGCAGAAGATCAAATTCCCCCCCAGACACTTTATGCTACACTATTTGTCCCATGGCTGTTTGTGAGATGTCATGTCACATGGCCACATGCTTTTGGCCCCATCAACGTCAAAACATTTGCACCTCATCCATCAGCAAGGTTCAGGGAGATTCCTTCATGTACCCACATGATAACCATAAATGATAGTTAGATGGGCCTATTGATATTTTCCAATAGCATTGGCATATTTCCATGCAAATCTTGAATATGCTCAACCTACCACGAAAGGGAAAGTTTTAATGTGTTTGCCCCTCAGTCCAAAAGGTCCCAGTTCTCCCGTAATCACCTTCTAAAGCTAGGTACACATGATGCAATCATTCGGGCCGACCGAACGGCATTTCAGTGTTTCGGTCGGTCGGGCCGAATTATTGTATGGCGGTTCTTAGCGTCCGCAACCTATCGCCAATCTTTCGTTCGTTTAAATCGGACGAACGAACGGTCGGACAGGTCGGAAAATCACAATTGATCGTGCGGTCCTCTATGGAGTACACGACTGGTCGTGCCTAACTATCAGACACGGCTGCTTTTGCCGCGACCGACAGTCCTTCCTCCTGGCCAACCGGTCGAAAGCCTCGAGCGGTCGATCAGGTGGAAAGATTGTATAGTGTGTACCTAGCTTAAGAGCTCCACTCCAGATTAGCAGCTATGGCCCATGTGGCATTAACACTGTGGTCTGGGTGCAGTAACTAAATATTAAGCAGTTGGGTTTTAAACTGAGGTTTAGGCCCTTCTGCTACGATTTGGATTACATTGGCAGTGCATGCCAATGGGGGCAATGTAGCCAGCCCAGCTGGCTGCGTTGCAATGTAGGCACTACTATTGAATTGCAGGGGTTAAAAAGCACACACAAGATCACAGAAATACATTGCAAAGATTGCAGTGTGTCGTCAGCCTAGGGCTGTGTACACCCCAGACAATTTTCACATTAGCTGTTTAAAAGCAGGGGATCAAGGTACCAGTCAGGAGATTGGCGGCCACTATTGTTCTGTGTAAACAATATACGGAACCATCGCTGCTTTGTATATGTAATATGTATAACATAATGCAAAGCTGTTAGCTATTCAACCACCTCACGGATTTCTTAATGTCCTTCCTGCTCACTAAGCTCCCTCACAGTGGAATAGTAAATACTGGATATAAACCCAGTCTCAACTGCAGGGTTAATGTTGATACTGTCTCTATGCTGCTGTCAATCACAGGGCAGACTGGATACATTTTTCAAACAAAAAACTACTGCTTCTCACTCAGCTCAATTACCAATGTAACAATCTATATAACAGTCTATATAACAATGTATGTAACGGTCTATATAACCGTCTATGTTACAGTCTATGTAACAATCTATGTAACAGTCTATATAACAATATATGTAACTGTCTATGTAACAATCTATATAACAGTCTATGTAACAATCTATATAACAGTCTATATAACCATCTATGTTACAGTCTATGTAACAGTCTATGTAACAATCTATATAACAGTCTATATAACAATCTATATAACAATCTATGTAACAATCTATATAACAGTCTATATAACAATCTATATAACAGTCTATATAACAATCTATATAACAATCTATGTAACAATCTATATAACAGTCTATATAACAATATATGTAACAGTCTATGTAACAATCTATATAACAATCTATGTAACAATCTATATAACAGTCTATGTAACAATCTATATAACAGTCTATGTAACAATCTATGTAACAGTCTATATAACCATCTAT
>JAACNH010003596.1:0-28087 GCA_019447015.1 Hymenochirus boettgeri
TTGCATGATGGCATACTCTGAGGGGCGAGTAGCCATGAGGTAGGGGTATGTCCAGTGGGCAGGTGCATGGCTCTTCAAACCAATGGTG
The DNA here is from genome assembly GCA_019447015.1 of Hymenochirus boettgeri. NCBI lineage: Eukaryota > Metazoa > Chordata > Amphibia > Anura > Pipidae > Hymenochirus > Hymenochirus boettgeri. The sequence continues at coordinate 89 of JAACNH010003596.1, forward strand.
GCAAACTGCAGTGTGACTTGCTGTAACTCAATGGTGCGTGTCCTACGAAGCTTACCCTTTCACCTGCTCCCTTGCACGATGCATACATTGAGGGAGAGTAGCCAATGAGGGTGAGGGGGTATGTCCAGTGGGCCAAGCTTGCCTGGCCCCACAAACGAATGGTGGCAAACGCACAGTGTGCCTGCTAATCAATGGTGCTGTGCTACGAAGTTACCCTTCACCTGCTTGCCCTTTGCACGATGCATATCTTGAGGAAGAGTAGCCATGGGGGTGAGGGTATGTACAAGTGGGGCCAAGCCGCTGGCCCCACACAATGGTGGCAAACTGCAGTGGGCCTGCTGTAACCAATGCTGCTGTCTACGAAAGCATTACCTTCACCTGCTTTCCCTAGCATGATGATATCTTGAGGGAGAGTGCCAATGGTGTTGAGGGAGGGGTATATGTCCAGTGGGGCCAAGCCCTGGCCTGGCCAACAACAATGGTGGCACAAAACCAAGGGACATATGAAAACAGTACACCCATCGCCTTCTTTGCCTTGTTGTGTGCAAACACTATATAGGGGAATGTCGGCCAATGTGGTGGTTTTGTAAGGGCATTAATGGTAAGTTATATACAATTATAAGTACCAGACATATAGATAGCTAAATAGATATGTGTATTGTATTTTGCAAATTAAAAAAATGATATGCATATATCTGAATATTTGATATATCGAAAAATAAGCCCAAAAACATTTTTTTTTTCAGATCTGTTTAATATATATATGAAATTTAACAAAAAAAAACTATTTACAAAAATAAACAAAAAAAACAAAAGGGGGGTACTGGGGGCCCTCCTCTCCAGTCTGGTCAGGCGGCGGTCCAGGAGGCGGTCCAGGCGGCCGCACCATGTGGCGCATACTCCCGCCGCTGCTCTTGTAGTTCTGTGGGGAAGATATTGAGAATGAGAGATGTTCGAGCACAGTTCCTAAAGCACCATGCGGTTAGGTAGATGCAATTTTGCACTGATAACTACTTACACATACATGGTTTACTGCACATGCATAATGTTGCGGTATATGTGATATAAAAGGAAAGCTCAGTATAAGATATCATTATTTCTCTAAAATTCTTAGTTTATATTATGCATACCTAGTTATGGGTAACAGTGATTTCTACTGATGCTGTTGGATGGGTACACATGCTCCAGATCCTACGGAGCAACTGAAATCAACCCAGGCGCTGGTCAAGGGCAAGACCATAACGTCTCTATTAGGGGTTCCTGCAAACAGGAAGTCATTATTCCGTTGAATTTATTTATCACAGACCCAATGCTGATTGCTGAAATGGGCAGAATTAAGGTAATTGGGATGGAATAAATACTGCTCTTTTTTCCTTAAAAGTAAAAGTATATATATTTATCACTTGAATTCCAATTAAGCGATATTATGCATCATGGGGGAATCACTGATAAACAGCCGGAGGTACTGCGGACTTAAACATTACGTTTATTGTAAATTGTATCAGAACAGTCTTGGTTTTGTATCACTAGGACTGTGACTACATACAAAATTTGTTGGGAAGTGTGCAGACCCCATAAAAGCATTGTCAACCCACACCAGTACCCAATGTTGCATTCATGAGCGGGGGTTGATTTACACTGGGAAACTACAGATATTAAATAGTCTGTATATACAACCTGTCATTAACGGTCGATATGATTTACTACGCGATTCTCAAGCATGGCCGCAAGAGTGACTGGAGAGCAGGAGGTGCTGGAGGGGCTGGGAGAGGGGTGGTGGAGTAGGGACATGGAGGGCTGGAGAGGGTGGAGGGGGTGGAGAGGGTGGAGGGCCAGGTAGAGGCTCGGTCCTGCTTCTAAAAAAAAAAGTTTTATTCAACAAATCACCGTCCAATCCAATTAGTAATATATTATAAGAACATTTCCCAAAAGGCTATTGAGTGAATTTCTTGGATAATTTTGGACGTTTGGACCGAATTTCGTGACTTAAGCTTAAAAAACAACTGAGGGGATCCAAGTTACAGCCCCCCAAACAATGGGGAGTTGGGGACATAATGGGAATGAGAGAAATGAGAAGTCTGTCTCTCAAAGCCAAATTAATTAGATTTGTTTCCTTTTTTATTTCCGAAAATTTGTTATCAGGGTGAAAAATAACATTCACGTAATTATCAATGATAATTCACTAATTATTTGTGACAATCAAGGTCAATAAAAAGATTAAAAAAAATGCTTAGGATGCACTACGTGTATGCTGGTCCGGTTCCTCCTCTTCTTGGGCGGTGGGACTGCCCGTGGGGGGAGATGGGGATTGGTGAGCCCGGAGGGGCAAGGGGACTGCCGGAGGGGCAATGGGCTGCCCGTAGGCCGGAGGGCTGTTTGGTGGTAGTGCAAAAAAAAAAAGGATAGCAGAATTATTTAAATCTAACTGTCATTAAATGTTCAAATACCATTTACTAAAACAATTACTCGGAGAAGTTGACAAAAAATGCAAACATTTTGATATTAAGGGCCGTGGACATATCAACGTGTGGTTAAAAAGCACACAAATAGTGTTGGCACAATTAAGTGATCCTCAATTTTTGCACCACAATGACCATTATGCTATCGTAATGACGACTCAAATGGCATACCATGAGCACACCGGAAACACGCGCTTGTTTCTGGAGGGCTCGGGTGCGCGTGTAATGTGGCCTTGACAAATGAAAAGATTTAGAAAAATGTTTTTTGTCAAAGGCTGCACTTACATTCGTCTTCTGGCGGGGACGGTGGTGGGGGTGGGGTTATCCGAGGAAGATTTCCCCTGCAAATTAAAATAAAAAAAACAAAATGAATGATATATTCTAAGGAAAATTATTTAATAATTATATACTTGAAGTTGCTGAAAATACAAGATTAAAATAAGGCAATATTTAGTTTCTTTAAAAGTCAATCATATTTCATGGCAATGATTTCATACCTTATTTTCTGGAAAGTACTTAGATTGATTGTGTGTATTGTAGCCACGCAAAGGGAAAAGTTGGTTGGGTGTGGGGGAGCATCAGTAGCTGTGGTACTTGTATCTGTATAGATTTTGTGGGCTGGGTAACACAACATTTTAATTTGGAGTGTATAAAATCAATTTTTAATAATTGATAAACATTTTATTTTGACTTTACTTTCCCTTCAAATAGGGTTGCCAGTAACTAAAGGCGTGGCCAGTAAAAGTGTGTTTAACTGTGTCTATGTGTGGGTATCAGTGTGCCTTTCTAAGATAAAAGAACTCAATTTTGAATGACGATTTCATTTTTAACTTTATTAGGCCTTTTTTAAATAAGGCTGCCATGGAATGGAAGGGTGGGCCACCAAGTGTGTCTATGTGTGTGGGTTATCATTTAAATTATAGGTGTTATGTTAATAAGTCACTTTTCAGTGATTTATTTTTTGACTTACTTACCTTAAATAGGGCTGATATTTGAATAATCCAAGATTAATTAATAATGTAAATATAACCAGTGAATGAGAAATACAAAGAACTGGGATCTATCTATCTCTCTCAAGCCCAAATTAAGGATTTTGATGTTTAATTTTAAAAACATATATATTATATAAATAGGTTTTTGTCAGAAGTTTTTTTTGTTTGAATTAAAATAATTTTTATACGTATTATAATACAGGTTAAAGATAATAAAAAGTTCTATTACTTGCCTTCTATCATTGTGCCGAACGGCAGCCACATATGGAGGCCTCTGCCTCTTGAGGTTATGACCACTGCCTTCTGGAGGTATAGAGACGTGGTCTGGTATCCGAAGCGTCGCAGGTGCGGCGCGTAGCCCTCCATTGATTCTGCGCCTCGCCCGCAAATGATGGGTGCCAGGGGGGAAATAATCATACCCCCTGAGCAAGGAGGTAGTTCAGGCATAGAGTTGCTTGCAGCACTGGCCATTTTGATAGGCAGGAAGTTCCGGTTTCCTCGTTTTTTACGGAATCCTCGTTTACGGAAATCCTCGTTTTTACGGAGATTCGCGGACTTACGGAAATCCTCGTTTACGGGAAATCCTCGTTGTTACGGAGATCGCGGATACGGAAATCTCGGTTTTACGGAGATCCTCGTTTTTACGGAAATCCTCGTATTTCGAAAAATACTGTGTTTCTCGCTAGCGGACTGAATTTTTAGGTATTGTAGGCATTGATACGGTTTATAAGGACATTACCCGGGTCCCTGAGTGATTAAGGTAACTGACCAAGGCTATTTAGACCACTTTTAAGCGGATTTTGCCGACTTTCAATTTTAATACGTTTTAACGGGTCCGCTCGCGGATTTTGAATTTACGGATTTTCGAAAATCCGCGGAATCCCGCGGCGGACCGGATTTTTCGAATTCGGGCAATTCATGCTGAGTATAGTTTTTATGTTTGGCGTGTCTAGTTCTCCTGCACTTTTAGTTTTAACGAGGGTTGACATTTTAATTTTTGTGCTTTTTGTTATTCCAGATAAAATTTGTGATCAGTCTATCTGATAATTTGAAAAATTGTTAGGAAGAGTAATTGGGATGGTCCTAAAAAAGTAATAAATTTAGGAAGAATTACATTTCACAGTTACCCTTTAAAAAGCCTGCCCTTCTCTCTGGATAAATTAACTATTAGCTCAATAACTTGGCCAATATTTTAGCCCAAACCACTTCCGGTGTTGCTTTATTCTGCTAGGTCCTAACTTTTACCCCTTTTTTACTTAAGTAACTTTTTACCTTAGGAGACGTAATTTTCAAACTTTGTCTTTATATCAGTACCTGCCTTTTATGGGATGGAAGTCCCTGCTGCTCTTTCGCTTGGTCAAACCTCCAATATTTGGTCACTAGTTGCACTCTGTATGGAGTATACTATCCCTTCTTTGTATATATTTTGCTTGTTGCATTGGGGAGTTTGACCAAGCCTCTGGGAAATGTGTACTCCACCTATAGTGGGTCATGTGTTTAAGTACTGAAAGCTGGAGAGTCAGTCCCAAGAAAGCAAGCGAAAGAGCAGCAGGGAATTTCATCTCATTAAAGGCAGGTACTGATATAAAGACAAAGTTTGAGAATTGTCTCATAGAAGGTAAAAAGTTGCTAAAGGGTAAAAGTTAGGACCCAGCAAGGGCCAAGTTATTGATCAAATTGCTTTAATTTATCCAGAGAGAAGGGTAGGGTTTTTAAGCATTACAATGGTAAAGTAAATGTAAGCAAATTAGTTGGATGTGCAATAGGCTTCTATTTTTGTATATATAACAGTTCTCTGTGGTATATATGAAAAGGATAATAAATATACAACCCACAGTGGCAACAATTCATTTTAAGTAAAATCATCTTCAAAATACTCAAAATACAAAAAGAAGCCCCTTTGAATCTGAAAGGGCAAGTAAACCCCCCAAAAACTTTAACTAGAAAATGTAGATGAACCCCCAAACCCCACGTACGCCATATACCTAGATTCCAAAGAGGCTCCTGAACTTGCTTACCTGACCTGGTCCACCAATTCTGAAATGTCTTTTGAAAAAAGTTTTTGACATGGTGCTAATTTGCAAAATTAACTCCATTATTAATGATAGAACTTTATGAATCTCCCTGACAGACAAAAAACCCCCAAACAACCATGAAACTTCCATTTATAACATGGAAATCATAACACAAGCAATAGACGGACAACAAAAATCTTCATACTGTAGTTGTAGAACCTACAAGACAATTTTTGTGATGTTAACATAGTATTCATATCAGTGTTAGGTTCTATGTCACACGTACATATAGCGTGGGATATGTAACTATCAAAGACTCATATTTGCATTAAATAGAGGCAATTGTATGGAAAGACCTTATTGGTTTCTTGGTGCAGTTATCACACTTGGTAAATATACACATATACACATATATCTACAGGATAAGCAGCATTATAGGTGTATGATAACCATGTAAAAGACACATGGTTATAGGCTAATTGATCACAAATACTCAATTGGACTAAGTATATTGTCCTTTTGGCAGGACCATAGCTGGAATTAGAGGATTTTTTCGGCGGGGAAATTTTACGAAAGTGCGGTGTTCCTTCATTATTCTTGGGGATAGAACCTATGTTATATATTTAGCCATTCATTCTCTTACATCAAACCTTTATGGAACCTGAATCTGAATAGCTACATTTCTGTAAAGGTTCTCATCCATCCAGGTTGTGGTATACTGTAATATCCTCCATCCAGGTCATGGTATTCGGTAATATTCATTCATGCATGTCAGGTATATCTGTAATATCATTCATCCAGGTATAGTATATCTGTAATATTCACCTCCAGGTCATAGATATCGTTAATATTCATCATCCAGGTCATGGTTATCTGTAATATTCATCCATCCAGGTCATGGTAATCTGTAATATTCATTCATCCAGGGCATGGTAATCTGTAATATTTCATACATATGTCATGGTAATCTGTAATATTCTCCATCCAGGTCATAGTATATCTGTAATATTCATCCATAGGTCATGGGTCTATCTGTAATATTCATCCATCCAGGTCATGGTATATTTGTATTATTCATCCCCAGGTCATGGAAAATATGTAATATTCATCATCCAAGTCATGGTATATCAGTAATATTAATCTTCAGGGTCATGGTATATCTGATATTAACCATCCTGGTCATGGTATATCTGTAATATTCATCAATCCAGGTCATGGTATATCTGAATATTCATCATCCAGGTCAGGTATAGGTAAATTCATTCATCCATGTCATGGTATATCTGTAATAGTCATTCATCCAGGTCATGGTATATCAGTAATTCCATTCATGCTGGTCATGGTATATCTGTAATATATCCTTACAGGTCATGGTATAGCTATAATATTTCATTCATCAGGTCATGGTATAAATCAGTAATTCTCATTCATCCAGGTCATGGTATATCTGTAATATTTATCCTACAGGTGGTATATTATATATATTCATTCATCCAGGTCATGGTATATCTGTAATATTCATCCATCCAGGTCACGGTTAATCTGTAACAATTATTATGCAGGTCATGGTATATGTAATATTCATCCATCCAGGTCATGGAATATCTGTAATATTCATCATTGAGTCATGGTATACGGTAATATCATCTATTGAGGTCATGGTATATCGGAATATTATTTCATCCATCCAGGTCATGGGTATATCAGTAAATTTATCTGTTGAGGTCATGGTATATCTGTAAATTCATCCATCCTGGTCATGGTATATCTATAATATTTTTTGGTCATAGTATAGCTATAAATCATTCATCAAATCATGGGATACAGTATATTCATCTATCGATGGTCATGGTATCTGTAATATTATCATCTGGTCATGGTATATCTGTAATATTCATCCATCCGGTCATGGTAATCTGAATATCTCCATATCCAGGTCATGGTATATCGGTAATATTCATTCATCCATGTTACTGGGTATATCTGTATAGAAAGTTCAAGACTGCACAATGGCACACTGCTGTTGGCTCCTGGCCAGATAAATAAGGTAGGTGCAATCCTCTTAGCCCCCTACTTCAGGGCTGCAACATCCAAGCAAGGAAAAAAGGTAGAGGAGCACACTACTAGGGTTGAATGCTTTTTATTAGTGCAAAAAAACAACAAACAACGTTTCGGGACTCATCAACGTATGGCCCAGCACAGAATAGCCAATTCCTCGGTCAGGACTCAGCCGTGGTACCTGCATCTTAAGGATAAAGGACATACCTTTGAAGATTGTAATGTTAACATATTGGTAAAGGAACATGACTGGTTCAAGAGAGGAGTTAAGGAGGCCATTTATGTGAAAATAAAGAAACCAAGCCTAAATAGAGGTGGGTGGGTTCGACACAACTCTCGCCATGTACAATGCTGTTTTGACACCCTTATACTGGGCGTTCCTATAACACCTCTTAGCCACTATCCAATCACGCCCTTAACACTTGGCTGTGATATGCTAATTGGGATTTTCCAGGGTACATAATTGCCACAGTTCTTGTACAAGTCATTCTGAATTGAGAAATCCAGTCGATGAACTACTGAAACGTCTTCAAGAACTAAACTTCGAGTCCAATTGATCTAATTGAATACAACAGATGTAATATTCATCTATCCAGGTCATGGTACATCTGTATATTCATTCATCCAGGTCATGATATATCTGTAATATTCATCATCCAGGTTATGGTATATCTGTAATTTCATTACATCATTCCGGTCAGGGTATACCATGACCTCGATAGATGAATATTACCGATATACCATGACCTGGAATGAATGAATATTACAGATATACCATAACCTGGATGGATGAATATTACAGATATATCATGACCTGGATGAATGAATATTACAGATGTACCATGACCTGGATAGATGAATATTACAACTGGGTCTGGTGGAGGGGGGCGTTGGTCTTTTTTGGTTTACAACATAAAAACTGTCTTTTATTGAGAAAAAATCTAAATAGTTTTTTTTTTTTTACTTTAGTTACCTCTTAAAGTCTTATGGGCTGCCACATAATGGGATAAGTAGATGAGTAGGTGTCTTGTGTGTACTGGGTTGGTTGAGGGGGTTATTGTCTTTTTTTTTTTTGTGTTTATGACCATTTTTTAATTAAAATATTTTTATGGAGGATAAATCTAAATTAGTTTTTTTTACTTTAGTTACCCTTTAAATATGGGTACATGGATTGGAGGTAGGTCAGTCAATGCGCAAGGAGCTCTACGATGTTAGCGTGGTGATACATCCCTGGCGTCGGTGATTGGGGGCTTGGGGTGGTATCTCCCATGTATTTATGCCCCTGACACCAAATGTTTGCATGATCCACATTTGAGGATTGTTCCCATTATAGATTATGGGAAAAAATGCGCGGAAACACAGCACCGTAACGCTTGGAGAGCTCCGCGATCCTTAGCTAGAAGATTAGATCTCCTATATGCCCCGGCACGGTCTGTTTACGAATTTCAATGTCTCATCTAGCTCAAAAACTGTGGGAGGAGATACGGCCAAAAAAGAAGAAGAATTTAAAAGGAAGAAGAAGAAATAGAAAGAAACAGTAATTTGGCTTTTCAACCAAAATCATTAAGAATTATATGTAATAGTCCTCCTAAAGAGCACATTAGCTGTTGAGCATTTGAGACAAAGAAGAGATTGAGAGGAGTATAGCTTTTTGAGGACTGTGTGAGACTGAAATTTTTTTACGGCTTCTCATATATTTCAGCCCAAAGAATGGGTCACAAGATTGATCGGACTAAATACATAAACCCCAAAATATCAACATGATAAACCTCAATAAAACATGTGCTTACTATACTGAAGCTCGGGAAAACTTTAAAGACTATCAGGGGTTATTAATAAAAGTTCTATCGTTAAAAATGGTGCTAATGTTGGCCCCAACAATCAGATGTTAGCTTTCAAATATTAAATAAGATCTGATTGGTTGGGGCAAAATTAGCACCATTTTTTGTAACGAAGAACTTTTTATTGAATCTTCCGTTTGTTAACCCTGGTCAACTCGGTCAATTGTCAGTTACCTGTCCCCAATCCAACTCATATTTCAGCGCTTTCCTACCTGCATTTAGGGGAGTCCCTAGGGATTTCGCATCCGCCTCTGCCACGGGGAAAGCAGTCGTGGCTTTGTGTGTGGGTGTGGTTTGTATGGGTGTGGCTTCTTTGCGGGGTGAGGAAAAGTTTTGATCATTTTTGTATTGGCAAGAGTCATTTATACAGTTCTCCATTGTTATACACATTAAAATCTATGCCTTGGTGCAAACTGGTACATTAATTGGAGTTTCCTACTATACTTTCTCTAGTAAAAATATGTTGGCCAAAAGATTTGTAAGTCTGCCACCAAGTTCAAGGTAAACTCTTTCGCAGGGCCCTAACAAACCTACCTAGTAACCTAGCAAACTCTATCTAAACCTAGCAACATGCAATTCCTTTAGCAACATCCAACCAAATCCTAGGAGAGAGAAAAATATTTAAAAATCATCTGCCACCCAAAGTTACCGATTGGTAGAGCAATCTGTGTACCGTATTCCCCGTCAGATATAGTATTTAGGCAATGTTTAAGTCATAAGATTCAAATCTTTTGGTCAACAACCTTTCAATATCATGAAATAAAACTAAGTTAAAAACAGATTGATCACACTTGAATGTTCTAACACCGTTAAAAAATGTGTCTTACTCTACATGAACAAAGTAAACTGTTAAAAATATTTAAATAGAAATCCATTCTCATCTGGTGCCGTCTTCTCTTTTCTTAAGCAGAGGGATTATTGGTACTATGGGCCTGCACAGACAAATGGGCCCTGAGCACAAAGATGGAACCAGCGCACACCACAAGATAACAGACATCACTCATAGGGACACATAGAAATATACCACACAGACAGACGAGACAAACGACACCACAGACAGACACACCAGACAGACTGACACACAGATAGACAAACAATACAGAGATACACAGACACAGCACGATCACAGACAGTCTGAACACAGCCCAGGTCCCCCTCTCCAGGCCTAGGCTAGGCTTGTCAAAAAATATTTCCAAAAGCACGTTTCCAAAAAGCACATTGATGAAGTGCAATTTGCACGATACGCGTCAGCGTTGAATGTTTATTTATATATATATATATATCTATATATATGGAGTTCCAAAAATCACTTATTTTATGAGAAGGAGTCCCTTCGGTGTTGTTTCCGTGTTGCCCAGCTCTCTAGTTTGTTCTAGCGTTGTCTCTTTGGACCCTGCAACGGGTCCGGCTTGGTTTGCACCCGACCACAAGTCGGCACGGAAAGTCTGCACCCGGACCCTGTCTGACGGTAAGTCTTGCACCGGACCGGCCATAAGTCTTTTTTTTTCGCCCCCCACTGCGTACGCGGTATGTGCCGTCTTTATGGGATGTTTGCCTTTTGCTCTGGCATGTTCCACCCCCTTGAAGTGGAACCTCTTATGTCGGTGCGTCGGGGTGGTTGGGGGTGCGCCCCCCCATGTTTCTTCTTATTTGGAGGATTCTGTTAGCTGAGTGAACAGGGCACGGGGGGGTGTCCAGACCAGCCTCACCCCCCACGGGAGAGTGAGTGTTGCATTGTTCCTTCCATGGAGTTTCTTTCATTGTTGCAGTGGGTATTTGACAACACTATTTTTTTTGTGCTATGTTCAATTTGTCATTGCAGTAAAAAGACCACCAAGGATTTATTATTGGTCACAATTGTGACACGCAAAACTAATGGCTGCTGGACATCCAACAACCAATGATTGACTCGTGTTTCATCTGCTGTCCCAGTTTGCAGAGGAACTGATTTACCCACATCAGGGCCTGATTTACCCACATGTGCTGTGAACACGTCACGGGGTTAAAATTGTGCTAAACCCTATATTGAAAATAGCGCAAGTTTAACTCCAATATTTGTGCTGGCGTGGTGCTGGGGTAAAATTCCTTTTGGGATTTTACCACAGGAGCCAAATCCAATATTAAATACTTGAAAGCCCCATATTTGCCCGGGCAATTGTGGCTCTGGGTAAATAAGGCCCTAAGAGTGTACATGGTCCTTTAAGTTTTGGTGTTGTAACCATCTCAGGACATGACGAATTAGTATCACAATCTGTAATCTTGTTCTCCATGAAAACAATGATCCTAATTTCGTATTATTTTTATTCACGTATGTATATTTAGGTTTGTTATTCTGGTGTTTTGAGAAGGAAGTTGTATTGTATAGACAGTTTTACATTGTTCTCATTTACTGCCTGCCTATGTCCGCAAAGGAAAACCACATTTTACTCTTCTGAAAAGTGTCTAACTGAAAACATGATCTAGGTGAATTTCCAGCAGTAAGAAAAAAAGTGATCATCATTGTTAGCAGCTATATTGACTACATGTAAAAATTTGTCTTGGGAGACTTTAGATCCACAAAATAAAAATAATTTCTGGAGGAATGGCTTTAGCTTTAAAACGAATCATCTTTTATTTGCATTACCCAGAGGCTAAAATCCACTCACCGTCTATACATCGTGTACTTACTAGAACACAATGGAGCTTCTTTTATGCTAAATAATATAATTGGCCCGACCTTAAAGACTTTTTTTTTTAAGAAAACATAGGATACACTGGCGAAATTGAAATGCAAAGACAGCAGGAACATAAAATTACAGACCATATCAAAGAATTAGTCTGCGTAACAATCCGAGGGGACATCCACGTCTTCTAAAATGGCCAGTCCGCACCACCCACGACGAGAAAAAAAAAATTCTAAGAGCTGATTGATTAATACAGAAAAAAAAGGAGGAGAGTGTTGAATTGTTTTGGATTCCAGTGGGTTTAAAGAGGTTTGGCACAGATCAAGCTGTTCATCAGCTTAAGATCTTGAAGAACGACCCTTTTTTTTTTTTTATATCAGCAAAATGATGGCCACTACAGAACTTCAGTTTTTGTCATTGAGGTGGGTTAGGGTAAGGAGAAAACATTGCTGGATTAACAGGACTTTTCAGCCAAGGTTCCTAAAAGTAGCAAAGGATAAGAAAAATATGACGCGTCAACCCGGTCAAATGAAGCAAAAAATAATATTTCCGCTGTTAAGAAAGAAGAAAAAAAAAGGTAAGCCATAGAAGGAAAAGCATCTTGTGAAGCTCATAGGATGACTGTGGTTAAGATGTATGAGTGTCGTGAAACTGGAGGCATTACACAAAGAAGAGCTTCATGGACACAATATACCGTTCACTTACAATTTTCTATTAAGTGAGGTGATCTTTTCTTGGACTGCATAGCCAAACATAGCACACATCATTTGTGTTGAAAACTGTCTGCCCTACTGAACATGGGTTTTCTTCGGGAAACACATGATGCTGCAAGGCACTTTATGAAGGTTCATATCCAGTTTCTTACTTATGGAGGAAAAATTTATCACGTTGATTTCTAACTTTTTTTGACCAAAAATACCATTGACGGGAAGGATCGGTAGTATTCAGTTTCGATCAGCGGACTTGAAGATTATGATTCTGAAGACAGTCATTCAACGGGTCTTCTAATCAGTGTCCCATTCTTTACATTACAAAAAAAAAAATAATTGGGGATTGAAAAAGAGAGAAAAAAGTGACAGCCGCCCTCTTAACCCACTAGGCTCCCATGCATGTGCCTACGGTGGCCTTTATGCAGTACTCACGGAATGTTAACTGTTTCCTCGATCACCTTCTCAGAAAAAAACCCTGTCAGAAAGAAATATACAGGTTCAAAGGGATGTGGCTCTCTTATGTAGCCAATACCTCCTAAACAATGGAACATTACCAGTTACCCAGAGGGTCATTAAGACTAATATGTAACCCTTCATCAGAAGAAAACATTACGATGAGGGCCTTACTGCAATGCACAAGAAATGCATTTTCTGTGATGCTCTATTCCATCCATTGAAAACGCATGCAATCAATATTTTTTATGCAAATCTCACATTGCCTTTCAGGGGCCCCTTTACATGCGCTGTGAAACACACCAATGCAGGGGGACCATCGGGGTTAATTCAATGAAAAGTTTATTGTTTAAATGGTGATAATTTTGCCCAACCAATCAGAGTTATGCCCTTTCCAAATGTTAAATAAGATCGGATTTGGGTGGGGCAAAATTAGCGCCATTTTAAACGATAAGGAAACTTTATTGATCTCCTTGCTGGTCTTTAACTTTAATTTACTGCATAGTAAAAACACAATAAAATAATAATAATATTTACCTGTGTGTAGAGACCGTAACAAAGGTCTTAAAGAGGGAATTTTGACAAACTTCCTTTTAAAACTGATTGTATATGAAATCTTCATTGCTAAAAGACGTCAGTATTTCCATTTAAAAGCACATGATTGCAGGCTGAATAATAAATGTTTTGCATTAGACAACACACAATTAATTTAAAAAAATGGACCCTTTTTTTTTTTTTTTTTTTGTTTACAGATGGCGAGCTTGCCGGTTTCTATTTTGGACATTATTGGGCCAATGTATATAAATATTAAATGCGCATGCATCAGAACCTGATTTCCCGTAAAAGGAGATTTATAAAGCTTGGTTATGTATTTAACCTACCAAATGTCAGATTTTTATGACGCACGTCGATATATCATTCTAGTTGCACTTGTAATATAATTGCCGCCTTAATATTTCTGTAGTATTTGAATGACTTTTGCAAATGCTTCGTGGGAGATTATAAAAAAGGCATTGAATAAACTACATAGTATTTGTAAGTGTTTAAATAAGTAATGAGTGAATCAACGTTTAAAAACAAAACCTGGTTTTCAGTTTCAAAAACAAACCTGGCGTTTCAATGAAAAAATTAAATGAAACCTTTTTTGACAACAAATCAAAAAAAAACCAATTACATTTCAGTTTTTAATCACCCATTTTTAAAACTTCAAAACGTTCAATGTGTTTACTAAGTAATGGTGTTTATTAAAACTACAGAATGTGTTTATTAAATCATAACTACAGTTAATGTGTTTATGATACATAAGCTACAGTAAGTGTTTTATCATAAATACAGTAATGTGTTTTTTATCATAAAACATACAGTAATGTGGTTACTCTATCTAAAAACTACAGAAGTAATGTGTTTATTATCATACAACTACTGTAGTGTTTATAAGAATTGTGTTTTTATCATAACTACAATGGTGTATAATAACTAACAGTAATGTGTTTTATCTAACTACAGTAATGTGTTATTATCATGAAATTACGGTAATGTGTTTATTATCATAACTACAGTAATGTTGTTTATTATCATAAACTACAGTATGTGTTATTATCAAAATACACGTAATGAGTTATTATCACAACTACAGTAAGTTGTGTGTTATTATCATTCGTACGTAAGTGTTGTATTAATGAACTACAGTAAGGTTATTCATCGTTTATAACTACCGTAATGTGTTTATTATCATAACGCAGTAAATGTGATTATTCATAAACTACGTAATGTGTTTATTATACAGAATTGATATCTAGACATTAAGTGTTTATTATCTTAACTACATTAATGTGTTTGTGTTTATTATTTATTATCATAACTGACAGTACAGTGTTTATTATTCATTAACTATAGGAATGTTTATTATAATACAGTAATGTGTTTATTATCATAAACTACAGTAATGTGTTTTATTACCATACACTACAAGTAATGGTTTATTATAACTACAGTAAGGGGTTTATTATATAAATACGTAATGCGTTATTATTCGATAACTACCAGATATGTTTGTTTATTAATCATTACAGTAATGTGTTTTATTTATAAACTAAATTCATGTTGTTTATTAATATCATAAACTACATTAAATGTGTTTGTGGTTTATTTATTTATATCATTAATACAGTTAATGTGTTTATTATTTTACCATAATCACAGTAATGTATTTATTTATCATAAACTATAGTAATGGTGTTATTATAACTAGAGTAATGGGGTTTATTACTCATAAACTACAGTAATGTGTTTATATTTATAGTCAAGTACTTATACTAAGTTAATGTGCCTTTATTTAATTACTAGGTACGTTAAGGTTTATTATCATAACTACAGTATGAATGTTATGTTACATTACCCATAACTACAGTTAATTGTGTTTATTATAAAACTACAGTAATGTTGTTTATTATCCATAAACTATTGTAGCTGTTTTTTATACACTACAGTAAGTTGTTTATTATCCAAATATAATTACGGTAATGTGTTTCTTATCATAAACTAAAGTAATGTGTTATATGATAGAACTTACGTAATGTGTTTATATCATAATCAACTACAGTATAATGTGGTTTATTATCATAACTACAGTAATGTATTATTAATAATAACTACAGTAAAGTGTATATTCCACAGTAACTCACAGTAATGTGTTTTATTACCTAAACTACAGTTTAACACGTAAGGTAAGTTTATTATCATAACACGTAGTAATGTGTTTATTTCCAAACTACAGTAATGTGTTTATAATCATAACTACAGTATGGTTTATTATTCATAACTCCAGTAAGGTGTGTTTATTAACCATAACAGATGTGTTATTATCATAACATCAGTAATTGTTGTTATTATCATAACTACAGTGATAGTATATGATTTCAAACTACATATGTGAGCAATATCAGCAAATAAGTAAAGTAATGTGTTTATGATAATCAAAACTACAGTAAGTGTGTTTATAAATCATAATACAGTAATGTTGTTTATAATCATAAATACAGTAATTGTGTTTTTTCATAATACAGTAATGTGTTATATTCTAAACTACAGTAATGTGTTTATAATCAAAACTACAGTAATTGTTTATTATCCAACTAACTAGTAATGTGTTTTATTATCTATAACTACGATAATTGTGGTTTGATTACCATAAACCAACAGTAAGGGTTTTATTTATAAACTCCAGTAATATGTTTATTATCATACACTACAGTAATGTGTTTTATAATCATAAATACAGTTAATTGTGTTTATAATCTTCGTTGTGTATTAATAACTACAGTAAATGTGGTTAGTAATATCATAACTTACCGATAGGTTTATTATCATAACTACAGTAATGTGTTTTTATTATCAGTATAATCACTACTGTAATGGGGATCATTATCATCAAGTTCCAGTAGTGTGTATATCATACATACAGAATATATCGTATAAACTAAAGTAATGTTATTATAAATCATAAACTCAGTAAAGTGTTTAGTTATAAACTTACAGTAATGGTGTTTTATCATACTAACCTTATTGTGATTTTAATCATTAAACTCAGTAATGTTTTTATTGGAACTACAGAATGTGTTGTATTATTACGAACTACAGTATGTGTTTATTATTAGAAACTACAGATAGTGTTTATTATCAAACTCAGTTAATGTGATTTTTAAATATAAATACGAAGTAAGATACAGAATGTGTTTATATTAGAAACTACAGAATGTGTTTATTATAACCTACAGTAATTGTGGTTTCACTAAATATGGTTATATCATAACTACAGTAATGGTGTTTATTATTAGACACTACAGTATATGTTTTATTATTAGAAATACAGTAATGTGTTATTTCATACACTACAGTAATGGTGGTATTTCATTAAACTGACAGAATTGTGATTACATATCAAACACAGTAATGTGGTTTATATCTAAACTACAGTTAACTGTGTTATAATCATAACTACAGGTAATGTGTTTATTTGATTATAACTACAGAATGTGTTTATTATCATAAAACGACAGTATATTACTACAGTAAGTGGTTAGTAATCATAACTACAGTAATGTGTTAATCTATAATAGGTTATTCATAACATACTGTAATGTGTTTATTACATTAACAAACCAGTAATGGGTTTTATAGATAAATCTACAGTATATTTGGGTATTATCATAACTACAGTAAGTGTTTATAATCATAACATACGTAATATTAAGGTAAGGTTATTATCATAACTACAGTAAGTGTGTTATTATAGAAACTACAGTTAATGTGTTTATTATATAACTACAGTAAGTGGTTATTATGTATAAGTATGTTCATTATAGAACAAGTAATGTGTTATTATCCAGTAAATACTGTAATGTGTTATATTACCATAAAACCGTGAATGGAGTTATTATTATAACGACAGTAATGTGTTATTATAAACTACCAGTAATAGTTGATTATAACACAGTAATGTGTTTATAATCATAACAACAGTATGGTTATATTCTAAACTACAGTAATATGTTATTATATCATAACTACAGTAAATGCGTTATTAATATAACAACAGTAATGGGTTATGATTATCATCAAATGGACGTTACAGGCAGTCCTCTTGGAATCTGTGTTAAAAAACGGTACCGCAGAAAGAACATCTGAGAGTTCCTGACTCATAAATTTATTTCCTTCTAGCATTTGAAACAGGAAAGTTACCCAACCCAAAATGCCCAGTCCTAATGCAGCTGATCCTCGCCACATGTTATTCCTTGTAATATATACATTTAAATGTGATTCCAACAATCTAACCGAGACCGTAAGAAAGTTTCTAGTTTACGGCAGACACACCCAAACAAATATTGATTCAAATCTGTTCATTAAAAACAGGTCCCTGGTGCTTGTTTTATATCAGTTGCTGATGAAATTCTCCTTGACATTGTAACGCGGACAGGCCAAAAGTAAATTTGAGATAGGAAAAACACCATTAAGCGTTTGGTAAGGTATCTCTTGGAACAGAATTAAAAAAACTGGGCGCGATATAAAATAAAATATTCATGTATTAAATGGAAAAAGTGGGAAAAACATTGACGAAACCAAGGGCTGGGCCTGGGAGATTTTAAATATATGGTATTACAGTGAAAGAACTCAAGATCACTCATTCTTTGATGGGCAATGTTTCACAATCAAAAAAACAGCGCGTGAAGGAATGGGAATAAAATTCATTCAGAAAATGTATTCCCTGAGTGATGAGGACTAAAATAGGAACATGGGTTTTTGCCAAATATCAACTTATTCTACATACCACCCACAGACTAAAACCCATCACAGGGACACGTCTTGTTACTGTTTGATACATTTCAAAGGGCAACTGTTTCTCGCTATTACAGTATCCACTTGCCCATTCACATCTCCACTTTGGAACTGTTTTCCCCTCCGAGTCTGTATCTGTACCTGGTTCATCGTTCAATTCTTAGTGATGTTACGTCCCCCAATGTTTAGATAAGTTTGTGATTTCTCAGTTTCTTTGTAACATCCAGCTGATGAAGGGCGCTTAGGACTCCCGAAAGCTGCTTAATTTTTTTTATCATAGTTAGCCATATAAAAGGTATCACAGTTCTCTTCTCTTCTCTTACTTATGGCTAACCACGGTACAAACCTTCAAACTATTGTTGCATTGAAAAATTATATTCCACGTGTAATGCGTTATCAATGGGAATGCAATGGCTTATATAAAAAATTCATAGTCAGTTGGACTTAATTTGCACCATTTATAACTTAACACCCATAGGTGGCGGCTCTGTGATGCAAAACAGAAAAGAATTCGCCAGACAATACATGTTTGATATTAATTACACCACATTATTTTCTTTTTTACATTTTAGAACTTTAGTTAGACAAACAACAAAACTAATAGCTTATTGGCTGACTATAAGTCCATAGTCATTCAGAGGGAATTCAGAAAACAGAAACAAGGTATTTAGTATTAAAAATTAAAATATATGTAATTATTGTTTTTGTGTACGAAAATATGCTGGAAATAACCTATAGGGTGAGGCTGGAGGAAAGGATCGTTCCCTGGCTGTCTGGAGAAATGGGTTCAAATCTCTTTCTTTGGTTTGGCTGGGAGAGGAAGGAAAAATATTTTTGGAGAGAGGGTCCTAAAATCGATGTTCTGGTTGGCTTGAAAGAGAAAGGGTAATCGTTTCTGGTCAAAGAGAAGGTTAATTAGTTCTCTGGTTGTCTGAGAGAGAAGTGTTTAATCATGTTCTATCTGGTTGGCTGAAAGAGAAAAGGGTTCTAAATCAGTCTCTGGTTGGAGCTGAAAAGAAAGGGTTCTAATTATGTTCTCTGGTTGGCTGAGAAGAGAGAAGGGTTCTACATAATTGCTTGGTTGTTGAAAGAAAAAGGATTCTAATCTAATTCATGTGTCTCTGGTGGGCTGAAAAGGAAAGGGTCTTCTAATCAAAGAATACTGTTCTCTGTTGCCGAGAGAGAAAGGGTTCTAAATCATGTTTCTGGTTGGGCCGAGAATAAAAGGGTTCCTAAATCAGTAAATCAGGGTTCAAAGAAAGCGAGAGAAAGGGTGCAATTGGCATTCCAGCGACAATGGAATTCTAAATTAGGTAATAAATATTACATAGATAAGCTTTTGGGGAGTGAGAGGGTCACTCCTGTAATTGTGGTTATGGTCAATCGTAGTTTCTATTAATAAGCTTTTGTGCTCTATATTTGGAGAGGTTAAGTTGGTTTGAAAGGGGACAAATATTCAAGCCACATTTAAGAAACTATGTAGAGAAACATTATACATGCCACAAGGTGAAGCTCTCTCAAAAAAATGCAATTACATTGATTCAAGCTTAACCCCAGGCTGAGCTAAATCCAACATTGGATTGGATGATATCAGAAATAATAATGGAACCTTAATGACTGTTGGACAAACGCAAGAAGGGACCCACTTGTGATGGCCAAAGAGTGGTGCTTTCTTCTGCTTGGTCATCGCTACCTGGTCAAAATTCATTTACAGGGGTGTGGGTCATTTTAACCATACACAATCAGTTTCAAAAAGGTTTGTTGGAACATTTTGGCCAAGCTTAACCATCCCTTAACATGCCCATTACTGTAACAGTCATATGAAACAACATACACATGGTAGATCTTTTAAAGCCTAATTCTCCAATAAAGTTAACATTGTGTTATGTGATCCAGATTCTCTATATTATTAATATTTATATGATATAATATATATCTATATTATATAATATATATATATATATATTAATAAAAACACAAAGTTATCATTCCCCTTGCCATATATAGCTTATTCCTTACGTGCAATAGAATTCTCTGAGGCTTTTTTCTCACTTGTTATTTTGCCAACATGGGGGAGGGCAGCAGAGGTTTTTATCTTCTTAGAGATTAGAAAAATCGGTGTAGTCTCGACTAAATTACAACAATGCTTAATAGTGACCAGGAATGTTTATTTAAAAAAATTTATAAAAGATTTGCATATAAAAAACAAAAACCAGTGTATTGTAGGTAATGAATGACGTGTTTTTCCACGAATCCCAAGTTTAAAACGTAAAGTAAAATTTCTTTCCATCTATTGTACCAATTATGATTGATAGAAAGATGTTTTGTTCTTAGCTGAACATACAAACTTTCCAAAAAATAACTATGTTAGGGTAAGGCTGGAAAGGTTCTTATTCACCCCAGGTCATGGTCTGTATATCTGTTGATTCCAGGTAAATTCCTCCTGGGACTAAAGTTCTGTTATTGAAGACATTTCACTAGTCATTCTGACTGGTTGTATCAGTTCAGAATGGGACTTGTACAAGGACCATCTGTGGGCAACTCTTTCATGTACCCTAGAAAATCCCAATTAGCATATCACAGCCAGTTGTAGGGACCTATCTAATGCAAGGTGTGGATGCATTAAGGGTAAGGGGTGTTATTTGAAAATGCCCAAGGTAAGGTGTCAAAACAAGCATTGTACATGGCAGACAGTTGGTGTCAAACCCCCCACACACACGCACTCACACACAACACATTTACGAGGCTGGCTTTTTGGGCACCTCTCTTGAACCAGTCCTGTTCCTTTGCCAAGATTCTGACATGACAAACATTCAAGGTATGTCTTTTTCCTTACAAGGGAACTGTGGTCTCCAGACAATATTTTAAATCAAAGGCCAGTTTCCTACCTTAAACAAGCATAAACTACCCTCACCTGCTACACAGCCCAAGAAAAAGGACATTACAGACCAGAGAAAGCTAATGGGTGGGACGGGGTGATATGTAAACATTCTAAGGTTGCCTCCTCCAATTGCCGGCAAGCAGCTGCAGACACAGTCTCAGAATCACAGTGTGCTAACGAGAAACAGGAAGTCCTCCTCCTCCCTGGTGTCAAGACCCCACATAAAAGGTTAAGGGAATCTATAGCCCTACCCTCCAACTGTGTGAAAAAACACTCTGCCCTGAAAGGCTGTTTCACAGTTTTGGTGGGGGTTATGAGGTACTGAGGGTCTGTGCGAGGTGCGGGAAGGGCCATGACACTGTGAGTGGGCAGAGTCCACAGCACCCATGAATAGGTGGGGCAATGACATCCGTGAGTTGTGGGGCCAAGTGGGGCTACAAATGAAAGAACCAAGGAGGTGCTGCAGGGGGGCTGTAAGGGAAGGGGTCATGGGGCTGCAAGTGGAGGGGCCAGGGATAACCTGGATTAGAATGATTACAGATATACCGTAACCTGGATTCATTAATATGACAGATATGCAAATGACCCTGGATGAATGAATATTACAGATATACAATGACCTCGGATAAAATTAATATTACAGATATACCATGACCTGGATGAATGAATATTACAAATGTACATTACCTGGATGAAGGCATATTAACAAGATGGACCATTACCTGGATTAATGACTATTACAGATATAACTGACCTGGATGGATGAATATTACAGATATACCATGACCGTGGATGGATAATTATTATAGAAATTATGACCTGGGTGAATGAATATTACAGATTTACCATGGACCTGGATGGATGAATATACAGATATAGCACAAGCAACAAAGTGGAGGAGACACTATTTCATTTTCAGTGTTTATTTAGGCAAAACATGGATGAATAAATATTAAAGACTATACCATCACCTGGATGGAATAAATATACAGGAATACTAGGACCTGGATGAATGAATATTACGATATACCATGGACATGGATGAATAATTATGACAGATAGACCATGACTAGATGATAAGTAATATTAAGATATACCATGACTTGTATGGATGAATATTACAGATATACTATGACCGGATGGAATAAGTGACTATTTTCTGAAATACCATGACCTGGATGAATGAATATTATAGATATACCCTGACCTGGATAAATAAATATACGATATACCCATGACCAGGTGGATGAATATGACAGTTAGACCATGACCTGCATGAATGAATATTATAATATACCATGACCTGGAGAATGAGTATTACAAATATACCATGACCGGGATGGATGAATATTACAGATATACCCATCACCTGGATGAAGAACTATTACAGATTACCATTACCTGGATAGTTAATAGTACACGATATACCATCACCTGGATGAATGAATATTACAGATACCATCACCTGGGATAAATGGAATATTACAGATTATCCATGACCTGCATAATAAATATTAAGATTACCATGCCTGAGAATGAATATTCTGATATACCATGTCCCTGGATGATGATATTATTGATATTACCTTGTACCTGTATAAGGATGAATATTACAGATTAGTGTTTTTTACCATGACCTGGATGGATCAATATACAGATATATCCGTGACCTGGATGGATGAACTTACAGATATTCAATGACCTGGATGGATGAATATTACAGATATACCGGGACCTGGATGGATGAATATACCGATATACCATGGCCGGGATGGATGAATATTACAGATATACTATGACCTGGATGATGAATATTACTGATATACCATGACCTGGATGAATGAATATGGCAGGTAGACCATGACATGATGAAGTAAAATTATAGATATTACCATGAACTTGTATGGCGAATATTACAGAATACCATGACCTGGATAAATGACTATTACTGATTACCATGACCTGGATGAATGAATATTATAAGATATACCATGACCTGGATAAATAAATATACAGATATCAACATGACCGGAGGGGATGAAATATGACAGTTAGACCATGACCTGCATGAATGTATATAATTATAACCATGACCGGATGAAATGAGTATTACCTAATATTACCATTGACCATGGATGGATTGAATATTACAGATATACCATACATGGATGGATGGATATTACAGATATACCATCACCTGGATGAATGACTATTACGATATACCTGACCTGCATGAATAATAAATATTACAGATTTACCATGAACCGGATGGATGAATATTACTGATATACCATGACCGGATGAATGAATATTATTATATACCAGACCTGTAAGGATGAATATACAGATATACATGACCTGGATGAATGAATTTTACAGATATACCATGAAACTGGATGAATATGACTTTTACTGATATACCATGACCTGTTTAAATGAAAATTATAGCTTATAAACCGACCAGAAAAAATTACCGATTTACATGACCTGGAGGATGAATGTTACAGATTATACCATGACCTGGATGAATGATGAATGATATAGATATTACCATGACCTGAAGGATGAATATACAGATATACCATGACTTGATGGAATGAAATTATAGATACCATGACCAGGATGGATAAATATTACAGATCTACCAGACTCGATAGATGCATATGTACTGGTATGCCATGACCTGGATGGATAATTATTACAGATATACCATGACCTAGAATGGATGAATATTACGAATATACCATGACCAGGATGGATGAATATTACAAGATATACCATGACCTGGATGGATGAATATACAGATATACCTTGACCTGATGGATGAAATTACAGATATACTATGACCTGGATAGATGTAATATTACAGATATACCATTGACCTGGATGGATGAATATTATCAGATTAACCATGACCTGGAGCTGATAATTATACCATATACCATGACATGGATGGATGAATATTACAGATATACCATGACCGGATGAATGAATATTACAATATACCATGACTAGATGGATGAATATTACCAGATATACATGACCTGGATGGATGAATATTACAGATATACCGTGACCTGGATGGATGAATATTACAACATATACATGACCGGATGGATGAATATACAGATTTTACCATGACCTGGATGGATGATATACAGATCTACCATGACCTGCATGAATGAATTATTACAGATTTACCTTGACCTGGGATGGATGAATATTACAGATATACCATGACCTGGATGGATGATATTACAGATATACCATGACCTGGATGGATAAATATTACAGATATACCATTACCAGGATGGATAAATATTATAGATATACCATGACCTGTAAGGAAGAATATTACAGATATACAATGACCTGGATGAATGACTTTTATATGATATACTATGACCTGGA
Source organism: Hymenochirus boettgeri (assembly GCA_019447015.1). Classification (NCBI taxonomy): domain Eukaryota; kingdom Metazoa; phylum Chordata; class Amphibia; order Anura; family Pipidae; genus Hymenochirus; species Hymenochirus boettgeri. The sequence continues at coordinate 24,906 of JAACNH010003596.1, forward strand.
TGAATGAATATTATAGCTATACTATGACCAGAAAAAAATAATATATAGATATGCCATGACCAGGATGTATGAATTTTACAGATATACCATGACCGGGATGGATGAATATTACAGATATACCATGACCTGGATGGATGAATAGTACAGATATACCATGACCTGGATGGATGAATATTACAGATATACCATCACTTGATGAATGAATATTACAGATATACCATGACCTGGATGGATGAATATTACAGATATACCATCACCTTGAGTAATGACTATTACAGATAACAAATGGTTAGTGTCTGCACTCTCTAGGCTGCTGGATCCTTGTGCACTGTCCCAGCACTTAAACTAGGTACATCAAAAAAAGGGGATACAGGTACTTCAGACTGAAGAAGACTCCAAAGGATATAACATGACCTCGATAGATGAATATACCGATTTATACTATGACCTGGATGGATGAATATACAGATATACATGACAGCATAAATAATATTACAGATATACCATCACCTGGATGAATGGAATATTACAGATATACCATATATCTGCATAAATAATATGCAGATTTACCATGACTGGTTGAATGAATATTAAGGTTACCAGACCTCGATAGATAAATATTACAGATAACCATGAACTGGGAATGAATATTACAGATATACCATGACCTGGATGGATGAATATTACAGATATACCATGACCTGGATGAATGAAAATTATAGCTATACCATGACCTGTAAGGATGAATATTACAGTATACCATGACCTGGATGAATGAATATTACAGATATACCATGACCGGATAAATGATATACTGATATATCATGATGGATAAATGAAAATTATAGCTATACCATGACCAGAAAAAATAATATTATAGATATACCATGACCAGGATGGATTGAATATTACAGATATACCATGACCTCGATAGATGAATATTACGGATATTCCATAACACTGGATGGATGAATATTACAGATATACCATGACATGGATGGATGAATATTACAGATATACCATGACCAGATTGGATGAATATTACAGATATACCATGACCTCGAAAGATGAATATTACGATATACCATGACCTGGATGGATGAAAATTACAGATATACCATGACCTGGATAGATGAATATTACAGATATACCATGATCTGGAGGATATTACAGATATACCATGACCTCGATAGATGAATATTACCGATTACTATGACCTGGATGGATGAATATTAACGATATACCATGACCTGCATAATAATTATTACAGATATACCATGACCTGGATGAATGAATATTACAGATATACCATGACTGGATGGATGATATTACAGATATACCATCACCTTGATAGAATGACTTATACAGATATACCATTACCTGGGTGGTTGATTATTACAGATATACCATCACCTGGATGAATGACTATTACTGATATATCATGACTTGGATAAATGAAAATTATAGCTATACCATGACCAGAAAAAATTAATATTATAGATATACCATGACCAGGATGGATGAATATTACAGATATAACCATGACCTCGATAGATGAATATTACGGATATTCCATAACCTGGATGGTATGATATTACAGATATACCATGACATGGATGGGTGATATTACAGATATACCATGACCAGATTGGATGAATATTACAGATATACCTGACCTCGAAAGATGAATATTACCGATATAACATGACCTGGATGGATGAAAATTACAGTATACCATGACCTGGATAGATGGAATTTACAGAATATACCATGATCTGGAGGGTATACAGATTACCATGACCTCGATAGATGAATATTACCGATATACTATGACCTGGATGATGAATTTATAGATATACCATGACCTGCAATAAATAATTATTACAGATATACCATGACCTGGAGATGAATATTAAAGAATACCATGACCTGGATGGATGAATATTACAGATATACCACACCTTGATGAATGACTATTACAGATATACCATTACCTGGATGGTTGATATACAGATATACCATCACCTGGATGAATGACTATTACAGATATACCATGATCTGCATAAATAAATATTGCAGATTTACCATGACCTGGATGAATGATATTAAAGATATACCATGACCTTGATAGATAAAATATTACAGATATACCATGACGATGAATGAATATTACAGATATACCATGACCTGGATGGATGAATATTACAGATATACCATGAACCTGGATGAATGAATATTATAGCTATACCATGACCTGTAAGAGATGAATATTACAGATATACCATGACCGGATGACATGAATATTACAGATATACCATGACCGGATAATGAAATATAGCTATACCATGACCAAATTAATATTATAGATATACATGTCAGGATGGATGAATATTACAGATATACCATGACCTCGATAGATGAATATACGGATATTCCAAACCTGGATGGATGAATATTACAGATATACCATGACATGGATGGATGAATATTACAGATATACCATGACCAGATTGGATGAATATTACAGATATACCTGACCAGGAAAGATGAATATTACCGATATACATGACCTGGATGGATGAAAAACAGATATACCATGACCTGGATAGATGAATATTACAGATATACCATGATCTGATGGATTTACAGATACACATGACCTCAATAGATGAATATTACCGATATTACTATGACCTGGATGGATGAATATTTACAGATATACCATGACCTGCATAAATAATATTACAGATTTACCATGACCTGGATGGATGAATATTACAGATATACCATGACCTGGATGGATGAATATTACAGATATACCATGACCTGGATAGGATGAATATTACAGATTACCATGACTTGGTGAATGGATATTACAATACCATGACCTCGATAGATGAATATTACCGATAACCATGACCTGGATGGATGAATATTACAGATATACCATGACCTGCTAAATATTACAGATTACCATGACTGGATGGATGAATATTACAGATATACCATGACCTGGATGGGGGGAATATTACAGATATACGATGACCTGGATGGATGAATATTACAGATATACCATGACCTCGATAGATGAATATTACCGATATACCATGACCTGGAATGAATGAATATTACAGATATACCATAACCTGGATGGATGAATATTACAGATATATCATGACGGA
>JAACNH010003597.1:0-28083 GCA_019447015.1 Hymenochirus boettgeri
CCTCTCTCCTCCGACGCCCGGCCTTCTGCTTGCAAGACACTGAAAGCGGGGGGGACCAGCAGCCGGTCTGTAATTGGTGAGAGGCAGCCAATCACGGACGCTGCTGCCGGCTTCTCAGAATGCCGGGGGAGAGAGGGAAGGTAAGTAGAATTCAGGGGGAACTTTCTTAAAATTATTTTTTAGCGGTTGGGGCTGGGGGAAGAAATACTATTAAATGGACAAGGGTTTTTATGGTAGGGGGAGGGATCGCCAAATGGGAGGAGTGGGAGAAGGGCTGAAGTACGCATGCCAAACTTCTCCCGGAGGCGAGACAGGAGGCAGGGTCCTATATGGACTCTGCTATCCTCCCGGTGGGCAGTTTTTAGGACTTTGGGGGGGACTACAGGAGAACCATATGGAGCTGGGATGTGAGGTAAGGATTTTATTACACTACATGATGGGGGCAATATGGGGGGATATATAGTTTGGGGGTGGACATGCCCTTTAAGTGCAAATATAGTTACAAATATAGATACATGTGTAAAATGTTAAATATTAAAAAAAATCATGTCCACAGACCAAATAAAAAGGCAAAAAATTTTTAATATAAAACCTTATATAGGCTATTATGTAGTAGTACCTTTGCACTATATTGCCCTATATGACTACAGTACTACTACATAGTAGCCCATAGTAAGCCCAGTTCATTTTGTTATTTTTAGCATATTTATCATCCTACTTAACTACCCTTGTAGTTTTACTACTCAGATATTATCAGCTGATAACCCTTTATTATAAGAACTCTTACATATAAATAATGTAAAGCTATAGCTGTATCAGTCCCTAGTAATTAGTTCCAGGGCCATTTCTATAATGATAGAGCATATGATTTTTAATGGTATTGGGTATTACGTATATATACATAAACGCAATAATGTTACCTCACAATTTAATACACTGTGTTCAATATAACTATCTTTAACTGTAGTTTATTCTGCACTTCATATATTAACCTTCATTGTTGACACTGCTGACACATCATGCACAAACACACATTGATTAAATCATATACTGCTTACCAGCACCTGGGGTGAGGGGAAGAGCACTGTGGAAAGCACTAAAGGGGTGAGAATTGTACTGAACTTTGGGGGATGGGGAAAGTTCCCCCCCCCTTTTTTTTTTTACATTTATAATCAATAATATTTATACTTACAACCTGGGTGAGAGGGTGGGTCTCTCCTTCCTCCAATCCTGCAGCTGAGAGGATTTTCCTTTCATCTGCTCTCTTTAAGGCTGAGGCCACACCGCAACGCACAGGAATCGCGCACAAAATCGCAATGCGATTGTGTGTGCAATTCTGTGCGTTTTGCGCATGCCTTTTTGATGTTTTTGTCATGGAAACGCATGCATTGATGCACCAAAAATGGTGAACGCATGCTACCAAAACGAGAACGGACACGCACCCGCATTCGCGTTCCTGTGATTTCCTTTTAGGAAAATCGCTGGTGCAATCGGAACGTAAACGTGTGCGCGAACTCGCAAAAAATGCGCTAGCCTCCAGCCACCAATCATGGTTGCCACCAGGTAAATTGTGCACCTGGTTGCAATCACCCCCCCCACCTTCCTGGGAGAGTTAACCTTTCCTTGCTGGTCGCCACCTGCGCTTGCTGCATAACGGGCAAGGAGCCATTCTGCCTACATTCTTGTTAAGAACAAATAGTTCAATAGCGAACGACGCGCTTCGAAAGGAATATCCTTTCTTCTTCCAGGTCAAAGATATACTGCTGCGCGAATCGTTTAAATAATCCCAAACCGGCTTTGGTCCATCACTCAAGCCGTATGTAAGGAAACAAACATCCTAAATCTTAAGTTCCTTCTGTTCAATGCAGCCAACTATTAAAGGGGAATTTGCAATTTATGTAGCATATTCACACGGAACAAGTAACTGTTGCAAAAATTATTATTAGTCAAACAGAAGCAATTCCTACTTGCAATCTATTCTAATGCAACTATTTAAAATACATTATGCAAACATACAATAAATACCTAATTGACTTCTCCGGAATGGCATAGAAAACCATATATTGACTACAATGTGTAAAGTGTATAAATTCATTAAATAGGGTTAGCTTAAGACTCAAATCAATTAAAGGAGGGAGTTATACGTAATAGTAGCAGATATCATAGGAGGTCTGCCACATTCTTATACCTACCCTCCAACATTCTCCATTTAACCTGTACATAATTGGGAAACCCATTGCACATACCTGTGTTGAGATCAAGTTCAGCTCTTGCACCATTTTGTCCACCGATTAAATGGAGGAATTTGGAGGGTAGGCTAATTTAGTATAGTAAAGTACTGTATCCCGTGTATACTATATATACACTATTTTACATGTCTTACAAACGTATTTTTTTGACAACACAGAAAAGAAATTTCAGCTCCTTACTGGCCAAAACAGCTGTAACATTTAGTACGTTTTTGTGAAGTTAAGAGTTTGTGAAAAAATAAAGTCAGCCTACAAAACATTCCGGCTTCTTGTATGAGGGTGGTCAGCACAGTCAGTCAAGTTGTGATGCACACAATGAACATGAGTATAGGGTATAAGAAACTACTTTATAAAGTATAGGGGGCAAATAACTGCTGTATAAAATATAGGGGGCCAGGACTCTGCTGTCAGTGTATATGGGGAAACCAATAATGCAATCCAATTCAGAGCCACTCTAGCACACTGCCACTGGCTTTGGCCTAGTAGTCTGTAGGTACAATCCTCACACCCCATACCCAGAGAGCTAAGGTAATCCAAATAATATAACAGCAAGAGGAGCACACTGTTTCTTGTGAATTTCACAGTTTATTCAGTGCAAAATAAAACCACTACAATGTTTTGGGTGCTTACTGCCTGAGGAAGGGGGGCGGTTAGCACCCAAAACGTTGTAGTGGTTTTGATTTGCACTGAATAAACTGTAAAACCAATAATGCCACCTTCTTTTAATAATTTATTAAATATGATAATAATATTAAACAAGAGGTGATGATGGAGGCTTATTTAGGGTGGAGCAACCAATCAGATATTTTCTAAATGCAGTGTACCAATAAAAAGGTAACATCTGATTGGTTGCGTGATTAATAGTACAAGTATCTGTTTGCACCTGTTATTAATAAAGCCCATAAAGTGACAGGACGCCCTTACCGGCTCTGCTTTCCACTGTGCATCAGCATTTTTCATTTGGGATTCCACCAGTGCTTGTGCGGCTTCATGCACGGCTTCTACTTCTTCACTGCTGGCATCTCGGGGGCATAGGGCTTCCTCTTTCAGCTAATGCTGTTCATTGCACCATGGCTTTTGTGCTGCTGTGTCATTGACTTATCAAATAAAAATCTACTTTTCTTTCTTTCTGTGCCAATAAAGAATTTGGTTTCCTCTGCTTGTGGTGTGATTTTTTTTTGATTTATGGTGCCAACCTTCTTGCCTGTTTATTTAGCTATGCCTGAACTGACCTCTGCTTGATTCTGACCTTCAGTACCATGACTTTCGACAGTTTGACAATGATTTCTTTGAACCCTTTGGTTCTTCATTTTCTGCCATTTAGTATTTGGTGTCCCTGTCTGTTTGGTTGTAGTGCTCTTTCTAACTTGGGTATCTCAGACCTCAATCCAGATACCTTGCACTTTGAAATCCTGGTGGAAACATGTTTGCTAAGGCGCTGACTGCCTGGCGACAAACGGCTTGTCTAAAGCAGGGCCGGAGTTTACCATTAGGCACAGTAGGCATGTGCCTAGGGGTGCCTGAGTTTGGAGGAGTGGTGTCAATCTTCCCCTACCAATCCAACCTTTTTAGTCTATTTTCTTTCCCAAATAAAGAGAAAATGGTGTTGTTTAGGGGTGTGGTCTGTGTTAGTGTGTGTAAGGGCAGGCTCCTGAGGTGTAAATCCGCCCTTTCTAAAGATGAAGCAAGTGGTGGAGATTTGGGTATCTGGACTGAAGACCCAAGATCAGGCCCAGAGCATTGAAGTAGGTTATGACATACTTTCCAATGTTTGCAAAAGGCACCTGCAAACGTCTTACAGGTATTTAGGGGTAGGCCACACTTGTGTGCTTTTTGATATAATGGAAATTGGAACACAAAAGTTCCTGCGATTTCCGATAGGCATGCGTGATTGCGCACAATTTGGTTAAATTTTCACTCGATTGCCCCATTTCCATTATGGAAATGCATGAAATTGCTGAAAAAAATGGTGATCACATGCATTTCCATAATGGAAATGGGGCAATCGAGTGAAAATTTAACCAAAATTGTGCGCAATCACGTTTGGTTGCGATGCAGTGTGGCCTTGAATTTACTTGCTTGAGTTTTTTTTATTTTTTTTACTTACCCCCTAACATTATGTAAGAAGTAAATAAGGATCATCTTGTCTTATTGCTATATTTTAAGAATTCATTGTTAAAATTCCACTTCCGATAAAAGTATTGTTATAAATAAGTTGCTCTAACATGACAGGGCACATTAAAATAGCAGAATACCATAGGATTAAAGTGCAAGTGTTCAAGTATTTACTGTGAGGTGGCAGTGGCTTATTTCTTATAGTCGTAATTCACTGAGTGACTAATATAATTGTGATTTCATATTTGAGGCTGAATGTGCTTTATATTTTGAGGTGAGCCACACTACAACACACACAAAAAGCACTGTGTGTTTCTGTGGCGCTTTGCGGTGTGCGTGTTTACACTTTACGTGTGTTTGGCTCGCGTTTTTCAGGCATTATGGGTAAAATAACCTTAAAAATTGCAAGATCTATTGATTTAGTCCATTTTTCAGCGCTTACAAAGACTTTGGATTATGACAGAAATGGACCAAAGAAAGACCTGCCTTAATAGCAAGATTGGATCTTCAGGAACCTCAGGAGCAAGGTCTGCATGTGAAGCATGTGAGCATGTTGTGATTACAAGCAGCTCTGGGAGGAGGGAGTGTAAGGGTTTGGAGCTGCTTTGCTTGAGCAAAATTGCAAGCTGGATAGGAGTTTGTGAAGAAAAAGTCATCCTGCAAAACATTCCAGCTTCTTGAATGAGAGTGGTCAGCAAAGCTAGTCAAGTTGGTGACACACTTAAGGGACTTAAGGTGGACATGCACTGAAAGATTTTACTACCTGACCGAGTGATCCCACGACATTAGAGCAATCTGCTGGAACCGCCTTTCCGTTCTTCTTTGTGACCGGCATGCAGTGCGCAAAATTAGTGGAATTTGTGATCGCATGTCGGTTGCAAAGAAGAACGGAAAAGGCGTTCCAGCAGGATTGCTCAATGTAGTGGGAACGCCGTCGGTGGGTAAGTAAAATCTTTTAGTGTATGGTCACCTTAAGGGCTCGTTCACACGAGAAACTGACAGAAACGCACAGCATGTGGTTCTGTCAGTTTTAACCATTTTTTATACATTTCGTATCCATTTCTATAGAAAATGCAAGAAAAAACGGACAGAAATGCTGCATGCAGTGGTTTTTTAAAGGACATGTCCACCCCCAAAACTATAATCCCCCCCACTACTGGCCCCACCATGTAGTGTAGTTAATCCTTACCTCACATCCCAGCTCCATTGGTTCTCCCAAAGTCCCAAAAACTGCCCACCCGGAGGATAACAGTCCATATAGGACTCTGCCTCCTACCTGGCCTCCGGGAGAAGTTGGCATGCGTACTTCAGCCCTTAAAGGGGGGGATTCCTAAATGGGTTACCACTGAACAAGCCCAGAAGGAGGTTCATGACCGAATGCATTCAAGTGTTCTATTATTATGGATCATATAAAATATTATATATACTCAATTGCCAAGATTATTATCATAGTTCGCCAATACACATATTCCCTTTACTTTTTTTTACAAAATTATATTATAAGGCTGGGTACACACAAACCAACAGATATTTCCATGTATTGGTGTCGGGCGCAAAAAATCTAGGTGATTTCGCGCAGCAACAGTGAACTCTGTGGTCCATACGGCGTGGCCGACACACTTTATAGCGGCGAAAGGTTGGGACGGAAAATTGGCCCGTGTGTAAGCAGCCTAACATTCTGTTTTTACTCCACTAATCCACATTTGTACTACATTTTCATCAGTGTCTTTAAGTCAGGGCTGTGCACGACCGTGGATCTGACAGAATTTGCAGTAGAAGCCGATAACATTGGATCATGTATGGGCAGATTGAACAATCATTCTTTATAAAGAATATATGGAACAATCGTTCCTGTGTATGTATGTATGTATGTTATGTGTATATATATATATAATGCAATGTTGACAGTCGGCTATACAACCACCTCCAGGATTTCCTAAGTCCCTATTCTGCTTACTAAGCTCCATCACAGTGTAGTAGGTACATTAATTACTGTATATAAATCCAGTCTCAGCAATCACCTCAGGCAGCTGCGGGGTTAATATTGATACAGATCTCTATACTATTGTCAATCACAGGACAGACTGGATACATTTTTGAAACAAAATAAATGCTGCTTTCACTCACAGCTCAATTGACAATGTAACAATCTATGTAACAAACTATGTAACAGTCTATGTACCAGTCTATGGACTCCAGAAGTAGAACAGAAGACTGCACTGATCAGGCGAAAGGGGAGATTCCAGGCACCAGGAATCCCCCCCTAAACACGCCCCTGAATAAATGCTGTGTAAAAATATAGGGGGCCATAATGTGTATAAAATATAGGGCGCAATAATGGGGTATAAAATATAGTGGGCCATTAACTCTGCTGTATAAAATACAGGGAGACAGTGTCCACTTTTCATGGGCTTCCAAAAACTTAAGTAAGTGTGATTTAGACAGAAACGGACCAAAGAAAATAGCAATGGATTGCTTTGCACACAGTGGGACCTTCTACCATGATTTACATTATATAAAAAGTCATTGAGGAGCTCAAAACAGATTGCAAAACTCTGCAAAAAAAGGTACTAGTGTGGTCTGGCACTAAAGGAACTTTTAAAAATGGGTCAGGCTTAAAATTTTTACTGGACACTGATTGCTACTGAGGTGTCAGTGCAAAGCTATTTACCCTATGTTACATTTTTAGGTGCTATGTGCTGATGTATTTGTCTGGATGTGCCAGGTGGTGATGGCTCAGAAAATCTGGGAGATGGCTAATGTTGTTGTGATAAATACAGGAGAATTTTCTTCATTTTAAACAAATGCAATTCAGTGTTGTACAAACAAAATAACATTACATTGGGATTTTACGGTACTTACATGTTCTGGGTTTTCTGGTAACACCCCCCCTGGTTTTAATAGGGGTTATATTTTATACAAACTTTTACAGGAACTTCTGTTTAACACACCCAGAGTATTTCATTCAGAATTTGACAGGTACTTTTTTTGAATAAAATATTTATATTTTTATTTGGCTTGGGCCAAATTTTGTGTGTTTGTGTGCTCAGTGTTAAAGGAATATTGACTTGAAAATGAACTATTCCTTTAATGTATTGATTAAAGACCGGGAGGTTAAGGAGCTACGCCTTAGGGCTAGGCCACACTGATGCGTTTTAAGCGCAATCCGATCCTGCTTTTAAAAGCGCAGGCTAGTGTGGCCCAATTGATGTGGCACAACTAGTGCACTACTGTGAGTTGTGCATGCGACCTGTTAATCGGAGTGCACGCGATCTGCATTTTTTGCACAAACATTGGGCGATTGCAATGGCAGTCAAAGCATTAACGCACCTGCTTCCATGCACACGTGAGCGCATTGCAGTGTGGCCACACCCTTACTTACCCTTCTTCAATCAAAATCTAAGGAGCAGGGACGAAGGTAGGTATATACCACACTGACAGGTCCCGATCGCTTCCTAATTCTAATAAACTATAGACGCATGCACAATAATGCGCCCTAATCTGAACAGGAAGCGGTCGGGAATTCCAGTGCTGCTGCGGTGGGTTGCAGAAAAGGTAAATATAATCACCTTCATCCCTGGCTCCTGAGATATTGTTAGAAGAATGGGAGGTAAGGCAAGCTGATTTTAATTCACAAATGCTTTCACATGTTTGTACTAAATTCTGTGACTCTAGCTCAAAAACCGTGGGAGGAGATACAGTTGGGTGGTTATTGTAGCATAAAGTTGCATAGGAGTAACATGACCAAAGCTAAGGATGGGTTGGTGAGTTACAGCCACTTTAAAGTTTCTTGACTGTTATTTATAAATACAATATTCACTATATAATCCACCCCCTTCAGTTTATCCTCTAAAATCTAATTCTAAGTAATATACTTACAACACACAAGAAAAAAAATATCTTTTATTTTCTATCCAGCCCTAGACTGTGCTAGTGAAAAAGTGAATACTTACTACAGGTTTTGCTATAAAGGCCTGTAATAAAAGTTTGTTAAAAAGGGTACTAATTTTGCCCTAACCAATCAGATGTATTTCAAGGGCAAGTCCAGCCAAAAAACACTTACTTTTAAAATGCTTATTACCCCCCAAACCTCACTTTCGCAAGGTTTGTAAAGTTCAAAGATTCCCCAGAACTTACCAGACCGTCCCTCGCGAATATTCCACGCCCCCGTCCTGTTTCGAGCTCGTTGGAGCAAAAACAGGAGCAGGGGACTTCTGCGCTGACAGCCGCTTCACTTCCTAGTTGCAGCTGTCAGGCAATTGGGCGTGACGTCAAGTGCACTCTGACAGCCACAACCAGGAGTGGAGCGTCTGTCAGCACCAGGCGCAGAGTAGAAGCACGGGGACCGGGTCATGTAGTACTTTACGAACCTTGCAAAAGTGAGGTTTTGGGGGGTAATAACCATTTCAAAACCTCCTTGTTTTTAGGCTGGACATTCTTAACAATTGAAAGCTAACATCTGATTGGTTGGGGCAAAATTAGACCCATTTTTAACAAAAAATAACTTTTATACATAGGCCTGTATATGTTGGTTGCATTGGATGTGGTTTACATGTTTGTTGTATTTTAGTTAGACCTCCATTGCAAAACTATCCTATTTAAAATAATGTTGTACAGACCCAAAATGAAAACTTACATACAGGTAAATCCACCCCCCAAAACCCTAAACGGTAATAGTTTAAAATCTGAAATATATAAGTCTAACCTGAAATCCGCACAATGTCTGTTTCCCTGTTCTGCTTCCTGGTTCTTCCAGTTAGTCACTGTCAGTATGGATTGACAGTTGACATCACAGCCAATGACTGAATGTTAATCCCCTGTCTGCCTCTTCTGAGCACGCCCTGGCTCAGTACAGGGTTCTAAATTGCTCAGTTTCATGAGGCCTCCAGAAGCATAGCAGGCATACAGTAATGAATTCATAGGACCACATAGATATATCAACATATTTAAAGAGGCCCTCCTTCTAAAAGATGTTCTATATGAGGGTGGAGTTGTCCTTTAATTTACGATTAGGGCCTACTAGTGTGCTTTCTATGCACTTTTCTGAATGCTTTTGTATTGCATAGCAGTACATTCGCTTCTGTTTGCCTCATGACATTAATTTATGAAAATCACAGTAACCGGTTCTACCATGTGCGTACACCTGTTGCTGTCTGTTTGCCCTTGAATTCCGTACTTGGAGCACACAAAAAAGAGGAAGGACCATCGGACACAAATGCCTACAAACGTGGACAAAAGTGCACATGAATGCAAACACATTTTTTTGTGCGTGCTGCTGCAGTGGGACCTAGCCTTAATTAGGCTAATTGGTTAGTGCACATTACTAGTTCTCAGATATTGAACTCTAACAGGTCAATGCAACATCCTCCGAATCGCTAAACCCTTTTTGGCCCTGTAGTAAGGGTAGGCCAACTAGCGCGGTTTTCGCGCGTTTGTTTGCGCACGCGCGTTCGCTAAAATGGAAATCGCAGGAACGCGAAATTCCCGCGATTTCCGATGCGCATGCGATGTGCGTCCGTTCGCGTTTTGGTAACGCATGCGTTCACCATTTTGGTGCGTTAACGCAGCGTTTCCATAACGCGAAACGGCAAAACGGAAGACGCCAAATGCGAAAGCACAAGAAAAGCGCACACAATCGCGTGCAATAACGCGATTTTGTGCGCGATCCTGTGCGTTGCAGTGTGGCCTCAGCCTAAGTGCTTACACTGTATACTGGATCTCTGTGAAAAAGAAAATTAACAAATGAAAAAAAATAAGGACAGAATTAAAAATAAGCATATTTAACTAGCAAAACAATACCTGATTTTCTAATTAAGGTTCACCTGGATTTTCGGGGGGGGGGGGTGTTACTTTGTTTTTTTCACTTAGCGCACTTTGACCAGATATTTAGCTGCTCTGTCCTTACTTAAGAATCATTATCGTGTACCTCTTAAGGTATTTCTAATATCAGCAGATTAAACACCACTTAGCTCAGCATTAAAAGGGGTATCTTACTCTAAAATAGATTTTCAAAAAATTCAAGATCCGCTGCTCTAAAACTTTTTTGATTTTAAATCTGAGTTGTAGATCCTGAGAAAATCATTATTGAAATCACAGCATTTACAGGGAAAGACCTGTCACTCCAGAAGCAGAAATTTTAATATGTTCCCTTCCTGAACTCCCACTGAGATCTTTATCTCCTGCCAGCACACTTTCTGCAACAATTAATAGAATCAGAGAGAAAGAGAAAGAAAGGAGGGGGAGGGAGGTGTGCAGAACTTATAAGTGTCGAAGACACTACAAGAAGGCAGTGAGTAAGGAGGTACGGGGTTCAGTAGGAGCACGCGATAAAATTAATAATTTTATGACAAAACAATAACAGATAAAATATGTGAGTACCCCATTTACTCTATCAATTGTAGTTTAAGAAAATGTAAAGTTGTTTGAGTATAGTGACCCTTTAAATACTTTCGTTAAATGTAGTTTTGTAGGACTTTAAAAGCTAATCTTCCATACAACTACAGCGAGGTCCCTAAACTTTTATCCAAAATGCCCTTAGCCCTTTCTGCTTTATAATAAGGGTGATTTCTTCACACATGGTTAACTTGTACAATTAAACATTTTTTTTAGTCAGAGATCTTATAGTACTCTCAAGGGTCTTTTATCAACAAATTTTACCCACCATCATAGAGGCGTTACTAGGCCAAGAAGTCCAAGATCTATACAGGCTAATTACCATGTACTTTAGTATATCATGCTGGCAGCGAAAATCCATTTGTAACACAATGAAACACCATATGAAATGCTAGATGTAGTAGCAGTAATACGTAAAGTTAATTCAATAATGATCAATGAATCAGTGCCCCTATTTGATAAAAGTACTTATAGTAGCATAGTTCCCTATCCCTGATCAGAATAAAAGCCAGAGGCATTTTTTTCCCTTAAAAATAATCAACTGCAGATTCTTGAAACTCATTCTCAGTAGTAAATAAATATTTTATATCCGAGTATCAATGTTTATCATTATTAGAAACAGTGTGCTGGTCATAACTAGTAGCATCATCAAAAATTTTCTTATAAATTTTCTATTATGTCCAATATAGTACAAAACAGATAAAAGAGAGTCATGTGGGTGAAAATTGTCAAATGATCTTTGTGATAATGGAATGACCAAATAAAGTACAAGGATATGAATCCTTACATCCTTGTATGTATATAGTGTATCTCAAAATGTTAAAATGTTTCTATCCTCGGTTTTGTGTGGTGCAAACCTTACCATAGTAAAAATAATAGTCTTATAAATCCTTGTTTCTTTCTGTATACAAAGTTTTTTGTGGTCAGTAAGATCCCAGGCTTGTGCATAGTTACTTTCAACAAATGTAGGTGCGATAGGTTAAAATCTGGGGTCCGGAGACCCCTAAGCTACCCTTAAGGTTCGTACACACGTGTGATCCGGGTCCCGACCCGCAACGCACGATGTGTCGAACAGTTCATTTCGGCCGATAGTCGGTCGTGTATGGGCACTTTATCGGCTGAAACGGCCAGTTGTTTGGAGATCCGCCCTGGCCGGTCAGGCAACGATCCCCGACCGAGCGGCCTTTTCGTCCGATAAAGTGCCATAAATGGGCCGTTTATCAGCCAAACGAATGTTCGGACACATCGTGCGTCACGGGTCGTGACCCGCGATCGCACGGTGTACGAGCTTTAGAAATTGGGGCTCCTCAAGAGATAGTGAAACATTATGGATCCACCTTTGAATTTGAGGTCATTTGAGTTAATTTTTTTAAAATGTATATTTATTTAATTAAATATTCGTAAAAATGATATACTTTAAAAATTGATGGTTGAAAACAAAAGTAAAAAATATATTTTCTGTAGGGGTTCCACAAGATATGAAAAGGGATAAAAAGGCTGAGAAACTCTGGTGTACAAATTACAGTACAATACGGTTTACATAATGTAATATAGAAATCTAACAGCTAATATGCAAATGTTTTCTGGCACAATCATATCCATTGGAACTGGAAGTTCTCAAATGTTAAAGGTGGTTATCCCATTCCTCATTTCATAAACAAATAGTAAATAAATAGGTAAATATAACATATATATATTCCAAATTAGTGGAGCATTTCCAGTATTCAAATCAAATATACCAAGAAACAAAGAAAATCAACTCACTAAAATATGTTTACTCAGTCTAAGTATACGTATTGGAAATATTTGAAAAGTGCATTAAGAATTAAAGGTTAAAACTAGCTTAAAGGGCCCCCACCCCAAGTGGATAAACCAGAACACCACACAATATACTAACAGCAGTATTACCCCATAGCCAACATTACACATACTTATCAGTCAACTGTGTATATGTGTGTGGTTTCTGGTTTATGCAGCTTGGGGGTGGGGGGGCCTTAGGATATTTTTAACCTTTAACTCTTAATGCACTTCAAATATTTGCAAACGTTTTTAACTGTCCTAAAAACCTGTATTTTAGGGAGCCAATTTCCTTCTGGTTTAGGTATATTATAATCTAAATAGGTAAATAACACAATGATCAATTGATACCAGAGAATAACAGTCCTATAAGCACTTGCCTTAGAGCCCCTGACGTAGCAGTGCATAGTAGGAGCAATATGTAGGACCCCTGCAGGTGGACAGACCACAGTAAACGAGCAGCCTGCTGCTGAAGTCATGTGACATACCAGGGGACAGAGTTGGAAGCAGAATCTGCAGAAGGAGGAGGGGCCAGCTCGTTCCCAGACAATCCAATCCACATTCACTGGATGAGGACAGAGCAGTGGATCTATAAGTTACAGCAGGGCACTGGGCACCACGACATCGCCCATGTCTCTCTCCCTGCACGCAGGCCGGCAGTTCGCACACCGCAGCACCGTCTTCCAGCCAATGGAAGCTGCTTCTTCTGCTCCCAGACGCCATCTGATGCTGCCCGAGGTGAGCTATTGTGTTTGGATTAGCAGGTGCCTTGCCCCTCCTGTACTACACACGTCATGGCTTGGATGATCCATGTTGGTGGTGGGTAGTAGTGGGGTGACAGGCTTTGTGTGACGGTGATGATTCTTTCCCCTTGCTCAGGGTGCTGGGCTGTTTGTCTATGTGAATCCCAGGTCCCCCATGTTAATAAACGGGGAGCAAATCACTGGTGGAGCCAATCCTGGCAGTCTTGTCACTCTATATGTGTCTCTTTAAGAGGAGCAGCAGCAGCTTTGCCTGCAGAGCAATCTCAATGTGAATGGATGGTTAGTGGCGTGACAATGTCCTTAGGGTTTCTCATCCTGTTCAACGTTATAAACAACTAGTGTTTGTACCTGGCATGCCCGTGTACCATGTGAGTATAGTATTGTTATGCACAGGTGTGTGTTGTTTGGCTTAGATGGAAGAGACAGAGGGAACGAAGCTAAGTAAAGATTGAGGCTGGGGGAAGGCATGCTATTATAGGTAAAAAGTTTATTATAAGGGTGGACATGCCTTTTAAGTGTATTAACCCCTCATTGTTTGACACTGCTGACATATCTTTCTGTGCTACAACAATCGTTATTATTAATACTAGTAGAAGGGAATCCTTCCGCTCTCTGGTGTGATAGGGAATGTTTAGTTGAGTGGGGTGGCTGCACTGCATAGTGTATATACAGGGTGATTCAATAAAAGTTCTTATCGTTTAAAATGATGCTAATTTTGCCCCAACCAATCAGATCTTATTTAACATTAAACGATAAGAACTTTATTGAATCCCCTGTATATAACTATGCAGTGCAGCCACCCCACTCAACTAAACATTCCCTATCACACCAGAGAGCGGAAGGATTCCCTTCTACTAGTATTAATAATAACGATTGTTGTAGCACAGAAAGATAGTCAGCAGTGTCAAACAATGAGGGGTTAATACACTTAAAAGGCATGTCCACCCTTATATAAACTTTTTTACCTATAATGCATGCCTTCCCCCAGCCTCAATCTTTACTTAGCTTCCCTCTCTCCTCCGACGCCCGGCCTTCTGCTTGCAAGACACTGAAAGCGGGGGGGACCAGCAGCCGGTCTGTAATTGGTGAGAGGCAGCCAATCACGGACGCTGCTGCCGGCTTCTCAGAATGCCGGGGGAGAGAGGGAAGGTAAGTAGAATCAGGGGGAACTTTCTTAAAATTATTTTTAGCGGTTGGGGCTGGGGGAAGAAATACTATTAAATGGACAAGGGTTTTTATGGTAGGGGGAGGGATCGCCAAATGGGAGGAGTGGGAGAAGGGCTGAAGTACGCATGCCAAACTTCTCCCGGAGGCGAGACAGGAGGCAGGGTCCTATATGGACTCTGCTATCCTCCCGGTGGGCAGTTTTTAGGACTTTGGGGGGGACTACAGGAGAACCATATGGAGCTGGGATGTGAGGTAAGGATTTTATTACACTACATGATGGGGGCAATATGGGGGGATATATAGTTTGGGGGTGGACATGCCCTTTAAGTGCAAATATAGTTACAAATATAGATACATGTGTAAAATGTTAAATATTAAAAAAAATCATGTCCACAGACCAAATAAAAAGGCAAAAAATTTTTAATATAAAACCTTATATAGGCTATTATGTAGTAGTACCTTTGCACTATATTGCCCTATATGACTACAGTACTACTACATAGTAGCCCATAGTAAGCCCAGCTTCATTTTGTTATTTTTAGCATATTATCATCCTACTTAACTACCCTTGTAGTTTTACTACTCAGATATTATCAGCTGATAACCCTTTATTATAAGAACTCTTACATATAAATAATGTAAAGCTATAGCTGTATCAGTCCCTAGTAATTAGTTCCAGGGCCATTTCTATAATGATAGAGCATATGATTTTTAATGGTATGGGTATTACGTATATATACATAAACGCAATAATGTTACCTCACAATTTAATACACTGTGTTCAATATAACTATCTTTAACTGTAGTTTATTCTGCACTTCATATATTAACCTTCATTGTTGACACTGCTGACACATCATGCACAAACACACATTGATTAAATCATATACTGCTTACCAGCACCTGGGGTGAGGGGAAGAGCACTGTGGAAAGCACTAAAGGGGTGAGAATTGTACTGAACTTTGGGGGATGGGGAAAGTTCCCCCCCCCTTTTTTTTTTTACATTTATAATCAATAATATTTATACTTACAACCTGGGTGAGAGGGTGGTGTCTCTCCTTCCTCCAATCCTGCAGCTGAGAGGATTTTCCTTTCATCTGCTCCTCTTTAAGGCTGAGGCCACACCGCAACGCACAGGAATCGCGCACAAAATCGCAATGCGATTGTGTGTGCAATTCTGTGCGTTTTGCGCATGCCTTTTTGATGTTTTTGTCATGGAAACGCATGCATTGATGCACCAAAAATGGTGAACGCATGCTACCAAAACGAGAACGGACACGCACCCGCATTCGCGTTCCTGTGATTTCCTTTTAGGAAAATCGCTGGTGCAATCGGAACGTAAACGTGTGCGCGAACTCGCAAAAAATGCGCTAGCCTCCAGCCACCAATCATGGTTGCCACCAGGTAAATTGTGCACCTGGTTGCAATCACCCCCCCCCCACCTTCCTGGGAGAGTTAACCTTTCCTTGCTGGTCGCCACCTGCGCTTGCTGCATAACGGGCAAGGAGCCATTCTGCCTACATTCTTGTTAAGAAAAATAGTTCAAT
The DNA here is from genome assembly GCA_019447015.1 of Hymenochirus boettgeri. Classification (NCBI taxonomy): domain Eukaryota; kingdom Metazoa; phylum Chordata; class Amphibia; order Anura; family Pipidae; genus Hymenochirus; species Hymenochirus boettgeri. The sequence goes on from JAACNH010003597.1 coordinate 16,033, forward strand.
AGCGAACGACGCGCTTCGAAAGGAATATCCTTTCTTCTTCCAGGTCAAAGATATACTGCTGCGCGAATCGTTTAAATAATCCCAAACCGGCTTTGGTCCATCACTCAAGCCGTATGTAAGGAAACAAACATCCTAAATCTTAAGTTCCTTCTGTTCAATGCAGCCAACTATTAAAGGGGAATTTGCAATTTATGTAGCATATTCACACGGAACAAGTAACTGTTGCAAAAATTATTATTAGTCAAACAGAAGCAATTCCTACTTGCAATCTATTCTAATGCAACTATTTAAAATACATTATGCAAACATACAATAAATACCTAATTGACTTCTCCGGAATGGCATAGAAAACCATATATTGACTACAATGTGTAAAGTGTATAAATTCATTAAATAGGGTTAGCTTAAGACTCAAATCAATTAAAGGAGGGAGTTATACGTAATAGTAGCAGATATCATAGGAGGTCTGCCACATTCTTATACCTACCCTCCAACATTCTCCATTTAACCTGTACAAATTGGGAAACCCATTGCACATACCTGTGTTGAGATCAAGTTCAGCTCTGCACCATTTTGTCCACCGATTAAATGGAGGAATTTGGAGGGTAGGCTAATTTAGTATAGTAAAGTACTGTATCCCGTGTATACTATATATACACTATTTTACATGTCTTACAAACGTATTTTTTTGACAACACAGAAAAGAAATTTCAGCTCCTTACTGGCCAAAACAGCTGTAACATTTAGTACGTTTTTGTGAAGTTAAGAGTTTGTGAAAAAATAAAGTCAGCCTACAAAACATTCCGGCTTCTTGTATGAGGGTGGTCAGCACAGTCAGTCAAGTTGTGATGCACACAATGAACATGAGTATAGGGTATAAGAAACTACTTTATAAAGTATAGGGGGCAAATAACTGCTGTATAAAATATAGGGGGCCAGGACTCTGCTGTCAGTGTATATGGGGAAACCAATAATGCAATCCAATTCAGAGCCACTCTAGCACACTGCCACTGGCTTTGGCCTAGTAGTCTGTAGGTACAATCCTCCACACCCCATACCCAGAGAGCTAAGGTAATCCAAATAATATAACAGCAAGAGGAGCACACTGTTCTTGTGAATTTCACAGTTTATTCAGTGCAAAATAAAACCACTACAATGTTTTGGGTGCTTACTGCCTGAGGAAGGGGGGCGGTTAGCACCCAAAACGTTGTAGTGGTTTTGATTTGCACTGAATAAACTGTAAAACCAATAATGCCACCTTCTTTTAATAATTTATTAAATATGATAATAATATTAAACAAGAGGTGATGATGGAGGCTTATTTAGGGTGGAGCAACCAATCAGATATTTTCTAAATGCAGTGTACCAATAAAAAGGTAACATCTGATTGGTTGCTGATTAATAGTACAAGATCTGTTTGCACCTGTTATTAATAAAGCCCATAAAGTGACAGGACGCCCTTACCGGCTCTGCTTTCCACTGTGCATCAGCATTTTTCATTTGGGATTCCACCAGTGCTTGTGCGGCTTCATGCACGGCTTCTACTTCTTCACTGCTGGCATCTCGGGGCGCATAGGGCTTCCTCTTTCAGCTAATGCTGTTCATTGCACCATGGCTTTTGTGCTGCTGTGTCATTGACTTATCAAATAAAAATCTACTTTTCTTTCTTTCTGTGCCAATAAAGAATTTGGTTTCCTCTGCTTGTGGTGTGATTTTTTTTTGATTTATGGTGCCAACCTTCTTGCCTGTTTATTTAGCTATGCCTGAACTGACCTCTGCTTGATTCTGACCTTCAGTACCATGACTTTCGACAGTTTGACAATGATTTCTTTGAACCCTTTGGTTCTTCATTTTCTGCCATTTAGTATTTGGTGTCCCTGTCTGTTTGGTTGTAGTGCTCTTTCTAACTTGGGTATCTCAGACCTCAATCCAGATACCTTGCACTTTGAAATCCTGGTGGAAACATGTTTGCTAAGGCGCTGACTGCCTGGCGACAAACGGCTTGTCTAAAGGCAGGGCCGGATTTACCATTAGGCACAGTAGGCATGTGCCTAGGGGTGCCTGAGTTTGGAGGAGTGGTGTCAATCTTCCCCTACCAATCCAACCTTTTTAGTCTATTTTCTTTCCCAAATAAAGAGAAAATGGTGTTGTTTAGGGGTGTGGTCTGTGTTAGTGGTGTGTAGGGCAGGCTCCTGAGGTGTAAATCCGCCCTTTCTAAAGATGAAGCAAGTGGTGGAGATTTGGGTATCTGGACTGAAGACCCAAGATCAGGCCCAGAGCATTGAAGTAGGTTATGACATACTTTCCAATGTTTGCAAAAAGGCACCTGCAAACGTCTTACAGGTATTTAGGGGTAGGCCACACTTGTGTGCTTTTTGATATAATGGAAATTGGAACACAAAAGTTCCTGCGATTTCCGATAGGCATGCGTGATTGCGCACAATTTGGTTAAATTTTCACTCGATTGCCCCATTTCCATTATGGAAATGCATGAAATTGCTGAAAAAAATGGTGATCACATGCATTTCCATAATGGAAATGGGGCAATCGAGTGAAAATTTAACCAAAATTGTGCGCAATCACGTTTGGTTGCGATGCAGTGTGGCCTTGAATTTACTTGCTTGAGTTTTTTTTATTTTTTTTACTTACCCCCTAACATTATGTAAGAAGTAAATAAGGATCATCTTGTCTTATTGCTATATTTTAAGAATTCATTGTTAAAATTCCACTTCCGATAAAAGTATTGTTATAAATAAGTTGCTCTAACATGACAGGGCACATTAAAATAGCAGAATACCATAGATTAAAGTGCAAGTGTTCAAGTATTTACTGTGAGGTGGCAGTGGCTTATTTCTTATAGTCGTGGTAATTCACTGAGTGACTAATATAATTGTGATTTCATATTTGAGGCTGAATGTGCTTATATTTTGAGGTGAGCCACACTACAACACACACAAAAAGCACTGTGTGTTTCTGTGGCGCTTTGCGGTGTGCGTGTTTACACTTTACGTGTGTTTGGCTCGCGTTTTTCGGCATTATGGGTAAAATAACCTTAAAAATTGCAAGATCTATTGATTTAGTCCATTTTTCAGCGCTTACAAAGACTTTGGATTATGACAGAAATGGACCAAAGAAAGACCTGCCTTAATAGCAAGATTGGATCTTCAGGAACCTCAGGAGCAAGGTCTGCATGTGAAGCATGTGAGCATGTTGTGATTACAAGCAGCTCTGGGAGGAGGGAGTGTAAGGGTTTGGAGCTGCTTTGCTTGAGCAAAATTGCAAGCTGGATAGGAGTTTGTGAAGAAAAAGTCATCCTGCAAAACATTCCAGCTTCTTGAATGAGAGTGGTCAGCAAAGCTAGTCAAGTTGGTGACACACTTAAGGGACTTAAGGTGGACATGCACTGAAAGATTTTACTACCTGACCGAGTGATCCCACGACATTAGAGCAATCTGCTGGAACCGCCTTTCCGTTCTTCTTTGTGACCGGCATGCAGTGCGCAAAATTAGTGGAATTTGTGATCGCATGTCGGTTGCAAAGAAGAACGGAAAAGGCGTTCCAGCAGGATTGCTCAATGTAGTGGGAACGCCGTCGGTGGGTAAGTAAAATCTTTTAGTGTATGGTCACCTTAAGGGCTCGTTCACACGAGAAACTGACAGAAACGCACAGCATGTGGTTCTGTCAGTTTTAACCATTTTTTATACATTTCGTATCCATTTCTATAGAAAATGCAAGAAAAAACGGACAGAAATGCTGCATGCAGTGGTTTTTTAAAGGACATGTCCACCCCCAAAACTATAATCCCCCCCACTACTGGCCCCACCATGTAGTGTAGTTAATCCTTACCTCACATCCCAGCTCCATTGGTTCTCCCAAAGTCCCAAAAACTGCCCACCCGGAGGATAACAGTCCATATAGGACTCTGCCTCCTACCTGGCCTCCGGGAGAAGTTGGCATGCGTACTTCAGCCCTTAAAGGGGGGGATTCCTAAATGGGTTACCACTGAACAAGCCCAGAAGGAGGTTCATGACCGAATGCATTCAAGTGTTCTATTATATGGATCATATAAAATATTATATATACTCAATTGCCAAGATTATTATCATAGTTCGCCAATACACATATTCCCTTTACTTTTTTTTACAAAATTATATTATAAGGCTGGGTACACACAAACCAACAGATATTTCCATGTATTGGTGTCGGGCGCAAAAAATCTAGGTGATTTCGCGCAGCAACAGTGAACTCTGTGGTCCATACGGCTGTGGCCGAACACTTTATAGCGGCGAAAGGTTGGGACGGAAAATTGGCCCGTGTGTAAGCAGCCTAACATTCTGTTTTTACTCCACTAATCCACATTTGTACTACATTTTCATCAGTGTCTTTAAGTCAGGGCTGTTGACACGACCGTGGATCTGACAGAATTTGCAGTAGAAGCCGATAACATTGGATCATGTATGGGCAGATTGAACAATCATTCTTTATAAAGAATATATGGAACAATCGTTCCTGGTATGGTATGTATGTATGTTATGTGTATATATATATATAATGCAATGTTGACAGTCGGCTATACAACCACCTCCAGGATTTCCTAAGTCCCTATTCTGCTTACTAAGCTCCATCACAGTGTAGTAGGTACATTAATTACTGTATATAAATCCAGTCTCAGCAATCACCTCAGGCAGCTGCGGGGTTAATATTGATACAGATCTCTATACTATTGTCAATCACAGGACAGACTGGATACATTTTTGAAACAAAATAAATGCTGCTTTCACTCACAGCTCAATTGACAATGTAACAATCTATGTAACAAACTATGTAACAGTCTATGTACCAGTCTATGGACTCCAGAAGTAGAACAGAAGACTGCACTGATCAGGCGAAAGGGGAGATTCCAGGCACCAGGAATCCCCCCCTAAACACGCCCCTGAATAAATGCTGTGTAAAAATATAGGGGGCCATAATGTGTATAAAATATAGGGCGCAATAATGGGGTATAAAATATAGTGGGCCATTAACTCTGCTGTATAAAATACAGGGAGACAGTGTCCACTTTTCATGGGCTTCCAAAAACTTAAGTAAGTGTGATTTAGACAGAAACGGACCAAAGAAAATAGCAATGGATTGCTTTGCACACAGTGGGACCTTCTACCATGATTTACATTATATAAAAAGTCATTGAGGAGCTCAAAACAGATTGCAAAACTCTGCAAAAAAAGGTACTAGTGTGGTCTGGCACTAAAGGAACTTTTAAAAATGGGTCAGGCTTAAAATTTTTACTGGACACTGATTGCTACTGAGGTGTCAGTGCAAAGCTATTTACCCTATGTTACATTTTTAGGTGCTATGTGCTGATGTATTTGTCTGGATGTGCCAGGTGGTGATGGCTCAGAAAATCTGGGAGATGGCTAATGTTGTTGTGATAAATACAGGAGAATTTTCTTCATTTTTAAACAAATGCAATTCAGTGTTGTACAAACAAAATAACATTACATTGGGATTTTACGGTACTTACATGTTCTGGGTTTTCTGGTAACACCCCCCCTGGTTTTAATAGGGGTTATATTTTATACAAACTTTTACAGGAACTTCTGTTTACACACCCAGAGTATTTCATTCAGAATTTGACAGGTACTTTTTTGAATAAAATATTTATATTTTTATTTGGCTTGAGGCCAAATTTTGTGTGTTTGTGTGCTCAGTGTTAAAGGAATATTGACTTGAAAAATGAACTATTCCTTTAATGTATTGATTAAAGACCGGGAGGTTAAGGAGCTACGCCTTAGGGCTAGGCCACACTGATGCGTTTTAAGCGCAATCCGATCCTGCTTTAAAAGCGCAGGCTAGTGTGGCCCAATTGATGTGGCACACTAGTGCACTACTGTGAGTTGTGCATGCGACCTGTTAATCGGAGTGCACGCGATCTGCATTTTTTGCACAAACATTGGGCGATTGCAATGGCAGTCAAACATTAACGCACCTGCTTCCATGCACACGTGAGCGCATTGCAGTGTGGCCACACCCTTACTTACCCTTCTTCAATCAAAATCTAAGGAGCAGGGACGAAGGTAGGTATATACCACACTGACAGGTCCCGATCGCTTCCTAATTCTAATAAACTATAGACGCATGCACAATAATGCGCCACTAATCTGAACAGGAAGCGGTCGGGAATTCCAGTGCTGCTGCGGTGGGTTGCAGAAAAGGTAAATATAATCACCTTCATCCCTGGCTCCTGAGATATTGTTAGAAGAATGGGAGGTAAGGCAAGCTGATTTTAATTCACAAATGCTTTCACATGTTTGTACTAAATTCTGTGACTCTAGCTAAAAACCGTGGGAGGAGATACAGTTGGGTGGTTATTGTAGCATAAAGTTGCATAGGAGTAACATGACCAAAGCTAAGGATGGGTTGGTGAGTTACAGCCACTTTAAAGTTTCTTGACTGTTATTTATAAATACAATATTCACTATATAATCCACCCCCTTCAGTTTATCCTCTAAAATCTAATTCTAAGTAATATACTTACAACACACAAGAAAAAAAATATCTTTTATTTTCTATCCAGCCCTAGACTGTGCTAGTGAAAAAGTGAATACTTACTACAGGTTTTGCTATAAAGGCCTGTAATAAAAGTTTGTTAAAAAGGGTACTAATTTTGCCCTAACCAATCAGATGTATTTCAAGGGCAAGTCCAGCCAAAAAACACTTACTTTTAAAATGCTTATTACCCCCCAAACCTCACTTTCGCAAGGTTTGTAAAGTTCAAAGATTCCCCAGAACTTACCAGACCGTCCCTCGCGAATATTCCACGCCCCCGTCCTGTTTCGAGCTCGTTGGAGCAAAAACAGGAGCAGGGGACTTCTGCGCTGACAGCCGCTTCACTTCCTAGTTGCAGCTGTCAGGCAATTGGGCGTGACGTCAAGTGCACTCTGACAGCCACAACCAGGAGTGGAGCGTCTGTCAGCACCAGGCGCAGAGTAGAAGCACGGGGACCGGGTCATGTAGTACTTTACGAACCTTGCAAAAGTGAGGTTTTGGGGGGTAATAACCATTTCAAAACCTCCTTGTTTTTAGGCTGGACATTCTTAACAATTGAAAGCTAACATCTGATTGGTTGGGGCAAAATTAGACCCATTTTTAACAAAAAATAACTTTTATACATAGGCCTGTATATGTTGGTTGCATTGGATGTGGTTTACATGTTTGTTGTATTTTAGTTAGACCTCCATTGCAAACTATCCTATTTAAAATAATGTTGTACAGACCCAAAATGAAAACTTACATACAGGTAAATCCACCCCCCAAAACCCTAAACGGTAATAGTTTAAAATCTGAAATATATAAGTCTAACCTGAAATCCGCACAATGTCTGTTTCCCTGTTCTGCTTCCTGGTTCTTCCAGTTAGTCACTGTCAGTATGGATTGACAGTTGACATCACAGCCAATGACTGAATGTTAATCCCCTGTCTGCCTCTTCTGAGCACGCCCTGGCTCAGTCAGGGTTCTAAATTGCTCAGTTTTCATGAGGCCTCCAGAAGCATAGCAGGCATACAGTAATGAATTCATAGGACCACTATAGATATATCAACATATTTTAAAGAGGCCCTCCTTCTAAAAGATGTTCTATATGAGGGTGGAGTTGTCCTTTAATTTACGATTAGGGCCTACTAGTGTGCTTTCTATGCACTTTTCTGAATGCTTTTGTATTGCATAGCAGTACATTCGCTTCTGTTTGTCCTCATGACATTAATTTATGAAAATCACAGTAACCGGTTCTACCATGTGCGTACACCTGTTGCTGTCTGTTTGCCCTTGAATTCCGTACTTGGAGCACACAAAAAAGAGGAAGGACCATCGGACACAAATGCACTACAAACGTGGACAAAAGTGCACATGAATGCAAACACATTTTTTTGTGCGTGCTGCTGCAGTGGGACCTAGCCTTAATTAGGCTAATTGGTTAGTGCACATTACTAGTTCTCAGATATTGAACTCTAACAGGTCAATGCAACATCCTCCGAATCGCTAAACCCTTTTTGGCCCTGTAGTAAGGGTAGGCCAACTAGCGCGGTTTTCGCGCGTTTGTTTGCGCACGCGCGTTCGCTAAAATGGAAATCGCAGGAACGCGAAATTCCCGCGATTTCCGATGCGCATGCGATGTGCGTCCGTTCGCGTTTTGGTAACGCATGCGTTCACCATTTTGGTGCGTTAACGCAGCGTTTCCATAACGCGAAACGGCAAAACGGAAGACGCCAAATGCGAAAGCACAAGAAAAGCGCACACAATCGCGTGCAATAACGCGATTTTGTGCGCGATCCTGTGCGTTGCCAGTGTGGCCTCCAGCCTAAGTGCTTACACTGTATACTGGATCTCTGTGAAAAAGAAAATTAACAAATGAAAAAAAATAAGGACAGAATTAAAAATAAGCATATTTAACTAGCAAACAATACCTGATTTTCTAATTAAGGTTCACCTGGATTTTCGGGGGGGGGGGGTGTTACTTTGTTTTTTTCACTTAGCGCACTTTGACCAGATATTTAGCTGCTCTGTCCTTACTTAAGAATCATTATCGTGTACCTCTTAAGGTATTTCTAATATCAGCAGATTAAACACCACTTAGCTCAGCATTAAAAGGGGTATCTTACTCTAAAATAGATTTTCAAAAAATTCAAGATCCGCTGCTCTAAAACTTTTTTGATTTTAAATCTGAGTTGTAGATCCTGAGAAAATCATTATTGAAATCACAGCATTTACAGGGAAAGACCTGTCACTCCAGAAGCAGAAATTTTAATATGTTCCCTTCCTGAACTCCCACTGAGATCTTTATCTCCTGCCAGCACACTTTCTGCAACAATTAATAGAATCAGAAGAGAAAGAGAAAGAAAGGAGGGGGAGGGAGGTGTGCAGAACTATAGTGTCGAAGACACTACAAGAAGGCAGTGAGTAAGGAGGTTACGGGGTCAGTAGGAGCACCGATAAAATAATAATTTTATGACAAAAACAATAACAGATAAAATATGTGAGTACCCCATTTACTCTATCATTTAGTTTAAGAAAATGTAAAGTTGTTTGAGTATAGTGACCCTTTAAATACTTTCGTTAAAATGTAGTTTTGTAGGACTTTAAAAGCTAATCTTCCATACAACTACAGCGAGGTCCCTAAACTTTTATCCAAAATGCCCTTAGCCCTTTCTGCTTTATAATAAGGGTGATTTCTTCCACACATGGTTAACTTGTTACAATTAAACATTTTTTTTAGTCAGAGATCTTATAGTACTCTCAAGGGTCTTTTTCAACAAATTTTACCCACCTCATAGAGGCGTTACTAGGCCAAGAAGTCCAAGATCTATACAGGCTAATTACCATGTACTTTAGTATATCATGCTGGCAGCGAAAATCCATTTGTAACACAATGAAACAACCATATGAAATGCTAGATGTAGTAGCAGTAATACGTAAAGTTAATTCAATAATGATCAATGAATCAGTGCCCCTATTTGATAAAACGTACTTATAGTAGCATAGTTCCCTATCCCTGATCAGAATAAAAGCCAGAGGCATTTTTTTCCCTTAAAAATAATCAACTGCAGATTCTTGAAACTCATTCTCAGTAGTAAATAAATATTTTATATCCGAGTATCAATGTTTATCATTATTAGAAACAGTGTGCTGGTCATAACTAGTAGCATCATCAAAAATTTTCTTATAAATTTTCTATTATGTCCAATATAGTACAAAACAGATAAAAGAGAGTCATGTGGGTGAAAATTGTCAAATGATCTTGTGATAATGGAATGACCAAATAAAGTACAAGGATATGAATCCTTACATCCTTGTATGTATATAGTGTATCTCAAAATGTTAAAATGTTTCTATCCTCGGTTTTGTTGCTGGTGCAAACCTTACCATAGTAAAAATAATAGTCTTATAAATCCTTGTTTCTTTCTGTATACAAAGTTTTTGTGGTCAGTAAGATCCCAGGCTGTGCATAGTTACTTTCAACAAATGATAGGTGGCGATAGGTTAAAATCTGGGGTCCGGAGACCCCTAAGCTACCCTTAAGGTTCGTACACACGTGTGATCCGGGTCCCGACCCGCAACGCACGATGTGTCGAACAGTTCATTTCGGCCGATAGTCGGTCGTGTATGGGCACTTTATCGGCTGAAACGGCCAGTTGTTTGGAGATCGCCCTGGCCGGTCAGGCAACGATCCCCGACCGAGCGGCCTTTTCGTCCGATAAGTGCCATAAATGGGCCGTTTATCAGCCAACGAATGTTCGGACACATCGTGCGTCACGGGTCGTGACCGCGATCGCACGGTGTACGAGCTTTAGAAATTGGGGCTCCTCAAGAGATAGTGAAACATTATGGATCCACCCTTTGAATTTGAGGTCATTTGAGTTAATTTTTTTAAAATGTATATTTATTTAATTAAATATTCGTAAAAATGATATACTTTAAAAATTGATGGTTGAAAACAAAAGTAAAAAATATATTTTCTGTAGGGGTTCCACAAGATATGAAAAGGGATAAAAAGGCTGAGAAACTCTGGTGTACAAATTACAGTACAATACGGTTTACATAATGTAATATAGAAATCTAACAGCTAATATGCAAATGTTTTCTGGCACAATCATATCCATTGGAACTGGAAGTTCTCAAATGTTAAAGGTGGTTATCCCATTCCTCATTTCATAAACAAATAGTAAATAAATAGGTAAATAAACATATATATATTCCAAATTAGTGGAGCATTTCCAGTATTCAAATCAAAATATACCAAGAAACAAAGAAAATCAACTCACTAAAATATAGTTTACTCAGTCTAAGTATACGTATTGAAATATTTGAAAAGTGCATTAAGATTAAAGGTTAAAACTAGCTTAAAGGGCCCCCACCCCAAGTGGATAAACCAGAACACCACACACATATACTAACAGCAGTATTACCCCATAGCCAACATTACACATACTTATCAGTCAACTGTGTATATGTGTGTGGTTTCTGGTTTATGCAGCTTGGGGTGGGGGGGCCTTAGGTATATTTTTAACCTTTAACTCTTAATGCACTTCAAATATTTGCAAACGTTTTTAACTGTGTCCTAAAAACCTGTATTTTAGGGAGCCAATTTCCTTCTGGTTTAGGTATATTATAATCTAAATAGGTAAATAACACAAATGATCAATGATACCAGAGAATAACAGTCCTATAAGCACTTGCCTTAGAGCCCCTGACGTAGCAGTGCATAGTAGGAGCAATATGTAGGACCCCTGCAGGTGGACAGACACAGTAAACGGCAGCCTGCTGCCTGAAGACTCATGTGACATACCAGGGGACAGAGTTGGAAGCAGAATCGCAGAAGGAGGAGGGGCCAGCTCGTTCCCAGACAATCCAATCCACATTCACTGGATGAGGACAGAGCAGTGGATCTATACAGTTACAGCAGGGCACTGGGCACCACGCACATCGCCCATGTCTCTCTCCCTGCACGCAGGCCGGCAGTTCGCACACCGCGAGCACCGTCTTCCAGCCAATGGAAGCTGCTTCTTCTGCTCGCCAGACATGCCATCTGATGCTGCCCGAGGTGAGCTATTGTGTTTGGATTAGCAGGTGCCTTGCCCCTCCTGTACTACACGTCATGGCCTTGGATGATCCATGTTGGTGGTGGGTAGGTAGTAGGGGTGACAGGCTTTGTGTGACCGGTGATGATTCTTTCCCCTTGTCAGGGTGCTGGGCTGTTTGTCTATGTGAATCCCAGGTCCCCATGTAATAAACGGGGAGCAAATCACTGGTGGAGCAATCCTGGCAGCTCTGTCACTCTATATGTGTCTCTTTAAAGAGGAGCAGCAGCAGCTTTGCCTGCAGAGCAATCTCAATGTGAATGGATGGTTAGTGGCTGACAATGTCCTTAGGGTTTCTCATCCTGTTCAACGTTTATAAACAGACTAGTGTTGTACTGGCATTGCCCGTGTACCATGTGCGTATAGTATTGTTATGCACAGGTGTGTGTGTTTGGCTTAGATGGAAGGAGACAGAGGGAAC